>NW_015148971.1:2412070-2471702 GCF_001465965.1 Polistes dominula
TATATATATATATGCATTTATTTATTAAAATCAATTAATTATTTTACAGGTCCTATGGCAAGAATAATAATTGCAGGTACTGGTAAAGAAATTTCAAAAGCATTACCATATGTTGAAGACAAACTTAAGTTTTACGATGAATCGAAAGCTATCAAAAGGTTTGGCGAACCCGAAAAAAAAATTTTAACTCCAGAACTCAAATTATTGGATTTGTTAGTGATCGGTTAGTTTATAATAAATGTATACAAGTTTTTCTTGTTCGTTATTATATTTAATTATTATTAATTTGTTTTTTTTTGTATTTATTTAATATGTAGGACCGGAAATTCACGTACACGTAACGGTGATAACAATTAAGTCTCCTAATAAATTTTTTGTTCAAGTTGATTCATTGCAAAATATTGAAACTGAACAGTTAAAAACTGAATTGAATACGTTTTATAATACTCCTCATAATCTTAAAATGTTAGGAATGCACGATGTAAGTATTTCAAATAATATTCTGTTCTAAAAACTATTCTCATAACCGAATGCAAGTTTTTCTTTTTCCTTTTCTTTTTATGTAATAGATCTACCCGGGACATGTAGTTGCCGTAAAACACGAAAATGGAAACTGGGAAAGATGTGAGATATTGGAAGTACATGAAGATTCCTGTGATATTCTATTTATCGATATTGGAAATGAAGGTACCGCTAAAAAAAGTGAAATATATGAGTTGCCTCAACATTTCTTATCATACATTGTACAAGCATATGAATGTACATTAAACAACATAGGAGAACTGTAAGTAAATTTTATTTTTACATATATATTCTTATATACGCAAATCTATGTGTTATGTATAAACGTATACGATTTTCTGTCGGTTTTTCCCTCCCCCTCTACCTTTCGTTTTTTTCTCTTTGGCAATGATTTTCGAATGTAAATTACGACGCGAGTTTACGATATTTAATATAGTTTTCGCGAGTTGCAGCATTACGAGACTTTTATATAGTACAAACTTCATTGCCAAAAACATGAATCGTTTGAATAGTTCCCTTTGCTATTTCCGTTTCAGCTTGTTTTGAGTTTGTTTTGTTATCTTGTCGGCCAAATATTTCAACTGGCAATAAAGTAATTTTCTACGAGTATTATATATTGTGTCGATGAAAAATAATTCATTATATTGATTTTACGAATAACGTTCTATTTATTTACAAATTATTATAGGAAGTAACGAAAAAAATATTGACATTTTTAATTTGTTCGATTTTGTTTGTAAAAAAAGTTGAGAATGTAGGATACAAAGAGTAAATAATTCTTAATTGGATTAATTAACGCGATAGTTACAACGGATGACAGTTAATTGAAAGAAAACCTACTGTAAGAGTATATTTCGTAATTATGTGTCGCAATATGAACCGCAGAAACCATTTCTTCGTTACTACGTTGACTAATGGTGTACAGTTAAAATTAACAAACATCAATCATTTGAAAAATAATTTAGTTGTATATAAGTAATATAAAAGTTACTTAACAAATTACAATTTACAACATATATTTTTACAGAATATTTTGTTTACCAATTCATACGTCTATTACTTAATTTAATGAATTTTGTATATTGTCGTTTAATTAAAATGATTTAATAATTTTCAAAATCAATTTTAATTAATTAAGTTTTTAAAATCAAATGTAATAGAAAAATTACGTTGAAGCATAAATTAACAAATTTTCTATAACTTTGTGACAAAGAAAAATATTCTTTATCGAGTAATAATCTTTTTTATAAAAAAAAAAAAAAAATACAAAAAGAAAGAGCAATCTATGTTTTAAACAAAATTTTTAACGATTACAAAATTTCGTGAAGTCGCACAATTTTACAAACACTTTCTTCGTTATTTTATATTGTCAATTAAAACGAGTTATCTTTTAAAGCGAGATTCGTTCGATCCGAGTATTAGAAGTCGACTGATATGAGAGTTTAGATCATCGTCTTAAAGTCTATACGTTTCTCTAATGTTGTATTTTTAACTTTATGATCTTTGCTTTAAATTATTACACACGTACTAACAACTAAATCATTTTTGTATTTATTTATAACACATAACGAGAAAAAAAGAAGAAATTTTTTCTTTGTTTTTGTTTTGTTTTGTTTTGTTTTTATTATAAAAATATGTCTATTTCTAAGACATTAGAAAAATATATTCCATGCATTCATATATATATGTATATATAATTTTTTATATATTTTTTAATTTAGTGATGGTGGGTGGGATAAAAAAGCCATTGCAAGATTTAAGGAACTATGTGTAGCTACACCTCCTCAAAAAGTGTGTATGCACGTTAAAAATACTAAAATAGATATCAATCCTAGAGGATTTAGTCGAAGACACATTTATATGGTTGATCTTTATAATGGGGTAAGACAATTTTTTATATTGACAATTTTTTTAATTTATTATTATTAAATAATGATATCTTTTTATATGAACAACACATTTTATCCCGCATATTCTATTAAACATTTCACGTAGAATTATTCTCTGTTCTTTTATACCATTTATATATATATATTTATTAAACAATTGGAAATAATTATCTTTTTAGGACTTGAACATTGGTACTCAGTTACGTAAGGAAAAGCTTGCAATTAAAGAGAACAGTATGACGAAATATGTAAGTAAATTACTTTTCACGTGTACGTAGAAAATATGTAATATTTTTATTTATTTATTTTTTTGTCCTTTTAAAATATAGTTTAGGAGAATTCCAAAAATTGAAGAAGCAAGGGTTAGAGAAAAGCTTGAGTCGTTTAAGATGTATCAAGAAATGAATGAAGACTTAGACGAGGAATTAAGAGAACAAATGGAACTTGAGGACTTAGAATCAGATGATGATTTTAGTAAAGGTGAACATGATACCCTTGATAATGTGTTAAATTTATTGAAAGATAATGTTGCAACAACTTCTAAAAACACACATGATGATGATCATTTCGACTAACAAATATGTTTGAAAATTTATGGATTCGAATGGATTGTCTGATCAAACTCAAAAATTAAACTAAATAAGGATACGAGTTGTTTGTACTAAATTAAAAAATAATAAGAGTAGAATAATAATACAAATAGAACTTTCCCAATTGAATAAATGATCATAAAAATGAATATCGTTAAAATGGAATTTTTAATATAAAAGAAAAAAAAAACAATCATCAACACATGAATGCCGACATTGAAAATATAATAACGCTTTAATCAACATATAAAAATTCTAAGTTGTAAATTGGAAGGTTCGAATTATTTTTATACAAATATTCTTACACATCGAAATTATTGTTTTACGATGAATATTATTTACACGAAATAAATGTATCATATACTATTATTAGAGTATTTATATCAATAAATTCTAATAATAGTTTTTTTGATAATATTTTGTGTCGTTAAAAATCAATCAAATCAATTAGTCTTCCTATGTTTAGCCGAAATTCATAAATTTGTCTTTATCATCAACAAAAGTTCAATCCTGATAAATAATGTCGATTATTTAATTATTTTCTTTTTAAAATACTTTTCAATTAACTGTGAGTTTTTTATTTTGATTTTACTTTTTTAACAATAATTATACATATTAATGTTTTCCTTTTCTTGTTTTTTTTTTTGAGAAAGAAATACAATCCAGCAATATATAACATAGTTCCTTTTTGCAAAGCAATTATGAAATAAATCAGTTACTATAATGTGCAAATAAATGATATATCTATTATCTGAAATAATTCTTCTTATTAACGTTCTTATTAATTGCTTTATTCTTTTTGTTTATATATACTTAAAGTATATTATACATGTAATCATTTATCTATGTAAAATTGTCGTTATTGCTTTTGATTTTTTTTTTTGTATTTTAGAAACTTTTGGCAAAAACCTTTTACGATTTTTCAAATTCGTAAAAAGGAATAAGTGATAACGACAATAAATTATGTATTTATATATATATATATGTGTGTGTGTGTTCATTTTTTTTATCATTAATCATTCTTTTTTATCGCTAAAAGATTAGTTCTTGAGTTTATTATATTAAGTCGAAAATTATGGATAACGACTCGCTGTTTTATGCTAATGGGTTAATCAAACCAAGAGCACAATATTTTTTTATCATGCATTTTAGAATACCAATGTAAAACATTTGAATAAACCTTATAACAAATTTCAATTATCATTTATAACTCTGTTATTTCTGCTGTTAAAACATTTTAGAATTCATTAATAATTAATTATCGCGATCATTATTGTATCCATTGATCATATTTTCATTTCACGTTTATAAAAGTTAGAAAATTATTTTGAAATAATGCAAAACAGAATTTGTATATGACTTAATGTATACATTTATTTATCGGACTTTTATTAACATTTTGTTAATTATCTTTTGTTCCTTTTTTACGCATAATCTTTCTCTTTAACATACATATAATATATATGAATATATTATATACATATATATTCATTTTATACACATTACATATATAAAAATATATTAATCATATTTTCATATATCTATATATACACTTGTATCGTTTCATTCATAAAACATTAAACGCGATTTATTTTGTCGATTAATAAATATATTTGCATTTTGAAGAGAAATATTTTGCAAAAATACAGAACTAACTTATCCAAAATATAAACAGGTGTAAAAATTAATTAACCGACAAATATAAGTTAAAGTCATATAACAAATTGTGAATAAGTCAATTTTGGATACGCATTTGTTCATTTTTAATGTAACTAATTGTTTATTGTTTATTTAACGCATTGCAATTATTAAAAACACATGATGTATTAAAAAGGAAAAAACAGAAAAAAAAGGTTCGATCAAAAATATCATAAAATCTACGAAATTATCTTCAAACAAATTGTGTTCTCTAACGTTATTAATCCCTTTCACTTTTCTTTCCCAATTATGATGCTTTCGATTGTCATGACTACTACCGTGTCTGGAAGATAAAAGTAGTAGTTTTTCGGGATTTCTTGCACGGAAGTAAAAGTTATCTGTACAACCGCAAAATAATAGATAACGGTGAGGTGTACGCGGAGGTGTTTGAAAGAAATAAGCGGAACCTAATTATTGAAAGTCAAGCTATGAAAAGAAAATAACAATACATATATATATAAAATAAACTAACGTAAAACATAAATATAAAATTTTTATAACGTGAAACTAAAGTTTCTTCTTGTCGTAGATCAATATGTATCTTTTTACTCTCCCTTTTTTTATGGGTTCGAGTTACTTTACTAAGAACACTTTCTCACATCTATCTAATATTATCAAAGAGGAATAAACAGTAGACAGTTTGTCTTTTTCCAAATGGGTCATCCATCAATTTGATTAACCTCACCCACTACGTTACTTAGTTTAGTGATATGACGGTAAAAACGTCCCTAAAGTTGTTAAAACTGTTACACATTTATTAATATAAAATGTATATCCCCCCCAATAAGAAAATTCTATCATCGTTTACTAATTTTTAATGTATTAAATATAATAACAAAATATAAAAAAATTAAAATTATTATATTTTATCATTAAACATGATATATATATATTTGTCAATTTTATAAAGAGAATATAATCAGGAAAAAAAAAAACAAAGAAAATATTTCCATATCTTCGTTATACTTCTATATAAATAAATATAATAATAATAAACATTATAAATTTAAATGGTCAAATAAAGGGAACGTACATGCAAGGTAGTAACGACTAATAAGATTTAAAATTGGGATGAACAAACTTAAACAAGAGAAATGGATTACAATCATCGAGTCTTTGAAAACTCAACGGACTTTTTTAACCCGGTGTACGAGAAAGCTGCGGCCAAGCGGAATCGTATAAAACACGGCTGACGAAGACTCTCTCCTCAGTTCATCTAACATCCTAATTCAGTTCGACGATATTACAATGAATAACTTGGTAAAAATCATTTTTATAATAATAATACTATTATTAAAAAACAAAAACAAAATCATCGTTCCAGACAAAAATTATCTTACGTTTAATATCTAACAAAAATCTTATTTTTTTTTCTTCTTTTTTTTCTAAATAATATAATTACACGATACTTGTATAACAAATATATTCTATTTAAAAAAAAAAAAAAAAAATACGCGTGTTTAGTTAGAACAATGTTATTTCCTTCGAAATAAGAAAAGAATTATTATTTTAAAAGAAAATAATTAATATCACCACACACAAGGAGAACTTTGTTTGTTAAAATTATAATATTACATAAATATTATTATACTTATATATTATATTAATATTATATATTAATATTATATTTAAATAATAATAATATTATATTATTATATTATAATTATTTTGATTATTAACGAATTGTTTTTAGATTGTCCTATTATTGACGTTGTATGGGGTATGTGACGTATTGGCTGGTAGACGTTACATTGCTATTCCTATTGATGGTATCGATGTATTAGAATTAAATCCTATATCAGGATCAGTTCCAAGAATTGCTCGTCAAGCAGAGCCTGCTTACGTACCAATAGTGCCAAATCTTCATCACGAGGAGTATGACAATCCACCACAACGTGCTGAGAGATCTATCGGTCACATTCTTGATTATGTGGATTATGGCGGACATACTGGTTCTAACGGTGCCTTTGGCTGGTACGCCGATTATCCAGCGCATCATTGATCACATCATTCACAATGTTAACCTCAAACATTAAATTGATTTCATCAAAATTATTCCATTATATTTTAGAAATCTTTTTTTTCGAGTCATACAATTTTTTTTTAACAATCTCGCGAATTTATTTATTTTCAATCAGGATCACGCGTGATTGTATGGACAATTTTTTTTATTGTTATTAATTAATATGTTCAATTATATTTTTCATCATCGTGTAATTATTAATTAGAAAAGAAAAATGAAATAAAAACAAACGAATTTCTAGTATTTAAGTTACTTATGCATAATTCGATTATTCCTCTTTAAATCTTGCGTTAATAAAGATGTTAAATAGAACAGTTACTATAGTATAGTCCCTTCAATTAATTGATAAACTACGAGTAAATGGAATCAGGAAAAACGTGTTCCATATTTTCAAATATGTATTTAGATCTTACTGAAAAAAATTAAGTTTAAACAATTGCGAAATAAAAATTACACCAAGAAATTTCAGTATTTGTATTTTGTAATAACATTGAGATTTTGATAACTCGAGCATCTGTTCAAATGAATCCACGTAAATGAAAGAAATAATTTATTGAATAATATAGATATTACTTATTATAATTTTTTCTTTTTTATAATTTTTATTACGTATTTACACGCTTGAAAAATAAAATCTATGATACACGAATGTTAATAAATAAAATATTAATAATATTTAAGTGCTCATTATTTCCTGTTTTTTTTTGTGATTCTTATTAATTATTGACTATGTAATATATAGATAATAATAATAATAATAATAATAATAATAATAATAATAATAATAATAATAATAATAATAATAATAATAATAGAGACGTTACAAGTAAAACAATTATATTCCATCTCACACGCGAAAACGTGAAACGGATTAGTTAATTGCTCGGCACGAACTCCATCACGAATAAGATATATAACTGGAAGTATTCAAATTCCGTTTCTCCAGAACCGTCTGGAAAACTTTCTTTGGCGAACGTTACGTTAGACCCTATCGTTGAACTATTCGAGTTTTGTAAAACTTTCCAACCATGTTCCCGAGGATTCTGACGAAAACCTTACTCAAAGTTTCGAAAATTACTTGGAAAAAAAAAAATCTATTTTTACAAGACAAGATATTCTAAAATTTCATCAACTTCTTACTAATCTGCTAATCCATTTGTATAATTTTTCTTACAGATTAAAATAATTATTTTGGAGGATTTGTTTAAAATATTCACGTTTTTCATTGAGTAATAATGGTTTTATTTTTCTGATACATCATCATCATTATCATCATCATACTCATCATCATCATCATCATCATCATTATTATAATTATCATTATAATTATCATCATCATCGTCATTATCATCATCATTATCGTTATTATTATAATTATCATCATAATAATCATAATGCATATCATCAACCCATTGTTACGATACAATAAATAGCAGAGTGACAACAATATCTCTTTGTTACGTTAACATCTAGTTAGGTACAGTGATAACAATTTTATCAAGACTCACTTTTCATTCCTTTTTTTTTATTTGAAATCATATCATCCAATTTGAGGAATCACGAAGCATTTTTTAAGTACCATATCGCAGCTTGCTTCCTTACAATTAAATAATCTCACAAATTAGAGAAATCCAATCTCTCGTCGTATTTTGTTATCCTCGATGATCAACAATTATTCAAATAATCATCACTAAATTACAAACAGACATTCAAATTATTTTAAAGTATTTAAATTAATTAAAAAGAAAAGAAAAAAAGAACGAAAAAAGAAAAATAAGAAAAGAACAAAACAAATTATATCACCGAACGAATAATTTGATGTAGAATTTTGTCATAAAAACAATTTTTAAATTGATTTGATATTTTTCAACGAAGAAACAATCATTCGACGAGGATAATAATCAGGATCGTTATGTTTAGTGCGCGTCATTGTTCTCGTACCACTTCCTTTAAACCCTCACCCCTCATCCCTCACAATTCATGATGAGGCCCCACCATCCCACTACCTACTTTTATTTTTTTTTTTTTATTTCTATCTCATAATTATTCTCTCCGAGAGTTATCTATCTATGTCACATCGAACATTTAAACGTAACAGTAATTACAGCAATTAACATCGATCAACACGTTATTTCCTATAATGCTTTTACCACTTAATTACATTCAATAAGTGTTATTCTCCTCTTCCTTCCTTTGATTTTATGTATGTATATAGAAGTATATATATATACTCATGTGTGGCTTTGTTTTTCTTTTTTTTTTTTTCTTATCATACAATCATTTATTTCTGTTTCTTTTCTGCTTTTTTATTCGAATCGATTTCATTACATATTATATGTATATACCGTTCATGTGTTCTGCAATCGACGAGACGAATTTCTAAGAGCATCCAACAAGCAAAATTAAAAATTAATTTGTCCTTTTCTTTTTAATATGCAAAAGATAAAATATTAAGTACGAACGAATGTTAAAAAAAAAAATGTTGAGTTGTTGTTGTTGTTGTTTTGTTACTGTTGTTGATGTTAACGTTTGTTGAGTTCTACTAACGATCAATTGTTTTTTTCTAGTAAGTAAAAAATATTATTATATTATATGGTTATTTTGTTTGTTTGTTTGTTTATTTCTTTTTCTCAATGCGCTATGATTGCGTGTATTTCATATTCTTTCTTTATTTTCCTTTTTTTTTTTTTTTACATATATAACCTTTTAAGAAATGTTTAATACGGTATTTTTAGTGGGATCATGTTTCTTCGCGTATATTATACTTTTTTTTTTTTTATTTGTCGTAAATATTTGCAATGCCATCTGTCTTCTTTGCGTTCATGGTACGTGTATTTTTTGTTTGTTATATTATTTTTTTTTTTTTGTAAATTTTATTTTACATATAACACCTAAACAAAAATTTACACATGACAGTTTTTAGTGTTCCAATGTGTGCGCGTGTATTACGTAATGATAATACTAATCGACAAAATTAAAATAAAATTTTGAAAATATTCCATTGAAAAAAAGAAAACGTTATTGGTCCATCATGTGTGTGTGTGCTATCATCTTTTAAATTGATTTACATTCATTAACATAAGTCAAAAATCTTATTAATGAGTCTTACAACGAGGAAAAAATTTAAAAAATAAAATTTAAAAAAATATGTTGATCCAAGAGAAAGATAGTCATAGTGCGGAAAATTATGTTTTTTATACGACTTATCAAACTAATTCCCTTAGACCCAGCGCTGTCCAACATTGTGGCTCAAACGCAAGCCACATCCGGCTCGCGACACTATTGTCTTTTTTGTGGTTTATTCGTAGCATATGAAATCAATCCATTCCTCGATGCTATGGTTAATGTAAATGATTTTTCTTTGCATTGCTACATAAATCATACATATTTTATTTTTTATTTTAACAATAAGAAACAACGATTACTTTTGGAGAAAACATATTGTTTATTATAAATTTTGCTTAAAGTAAATATTAATTTTAATATTTTGCATAGCCTTTTCACAATAATAATAATTATTATTATTATTAGTAGTAGTAGTAGTAGTAGTAGTAGTATTAATATTAATGTTGTTAATATTATAATAATGATTATTATTAATGTTATATATCAATATTATTACTAATATTATTAATATTATTATTAATATTATTATTAATATTATTATTATTATTATTATTATTATTATTATTATTATTATTAATTAATTAATTAGCCCTTTGGTCTGTAAAAGTTGAACAGCGCTGTTTTAAAAGATGTGCTTTGGAAAATATTTGCACTTCGGCAATTTGAGATGCATACACGTATTTATGTATTGTACATAAAAATGACTGAAGAGGTGTTTGTGTGAAATTGGCATTATGCATATATACACGTTTCACATAATTTATATTCATATATATGTTTTTTCTGTCTAATAAAAATAAAAATTATACAAATCCTTACGATTATTGCGAAATAATAATAATAATAATATTTATGAAAAATAATTATTAAAAATAAAATGAAAATTATATTAACGATATGTTAAATCTTAAAACGCAATGATCACAAATATTAAACGTATTGTACTGAAATTAGAAATGAAAAAACTCTTATAAAAGTTTTCCTATACAACGCTGATTATAATAAGAGATAATAATTAATTAAATACAATTTCTAATTACTTTAAAAAATGGCATGAGATAAGATGTTACAATTGGATGAAAGAGGACGTGTTTCAATTTACGTTTACGTTCGTACGAAGGAAGCATTATCGTCCAAGTATCGCTGGGTGTGTTTGTTAGTCAGCCAGTGTTAATTAAATCGATAAAAAAATGAATGATCAACAATGTGCAAGAATTATTGGTACCTTTTTCTAATCAAAGCGAATGTTGTTTATGCTACGTGTTCCGTTATTTAAAAACATGTTTGATTAACACATTGCACTGTTACGATAATCGAATATCCCATTTTAATTGTTCAATATTTTTTTTAATTATAGACTTAAACAATTTGTTTATATTTAAAATAAAAAAGAAAATATAGATACGAATAATTTATTAAATAATCGATTATAAATGTTAATCGTATTAATACGTTGTACGAATATATTAATAAAATATAATTAAATGAATAATATTCATTGATTAATGCAAATGCATTGATTTACACCTACGTACGTGTGCATATTAAATAAAATAATATTTTTAAAATAAAATCCATTAAAATGAAAAGTGTTCAAACAAATAATTCTCGTTACTTTAAAATGAAAATTATTGAAAAGTTTCTGGCTTAAAAAATCCTTTATCACAAATTCGAGTTTACTTCGCGAGATAATACCTTTCATACGTTTACATGCATATTATGTATGTGTGTGTTTATCATACATAGACGTATATACATGTAACCGGAAGATCGTATCTCGTGTAATAAAGCATAACTAAATTTACCCTCGAGTCACGCGAAATGTATCACTTGTTTCTTACGATTGGCCGAAAATTATTTCACCTGGCATTACGAACCAGCACGATTGCAGATATTCCTTAGTTGAATTGATCAAATAATGTTTTACTACAAGAAAAAAAAATAATGTCCTCTCTGTGTGTGTTATATGTACGTATATCTATATTTCTTTTTCTTTTTTTCTTACACTCGGTTCGTGTTAATACGTAATGCTATCTTCTTATGCAAATATACAAGGTGAGCAAATAAAATATTTCTAAGCAAATGTAAAGTTTATAAATTCTTTTAAAAATCTATTATTATAAGAATATTTAAAGTTACATTTTTATTTTATTTTATTTTTTTTAAATCATAAAACTGCGAACTAAATTCGAAAAAAAGTTTCAAATGAAAGATCAGATTAGATTTTGAAAAAGAGTTGGTAAATCGATTTTTAATGCCACCTTGAAACTTTTGGTCCACCTAGAAACTTTAATCTCACCTTATATATATATATAACTACGAATTGCAGCGAATGAAAGAAAAAGAAATGGTGAAACTTTCTTCTTTCTAATTTCACTGGCGTAGACGTTGCAGTTTCTTTCTCTTGACACACCCAGCAATCATCTAAACTCGCGTGATTGTGATAGAAAAAAAAAAAAGAATAAACTTACGTCACTCTTTCGCGTTTTTCTTCTTAATGAACAATGCAATTTACAGGTACATCTATTCTTTCAAAGAACATAAAACTGTAATCTCTAAAAAATTATAATAATACTAATAATAGTTCTGCTATTCGATGATTACGAAGACGAAAAGAAAAAAAAACATAATCAAAGAGCTTAAAACGAATTTTAAAATTAATATGTTAATTAACTTTATAGAAATATATATATATATATATATATATATATATATCTATATGTATATATGTATATGTATAATGTGTATGTTTGTGTACGTGGATGGATTGAAAAGTTCTGAGCCTAAAAATGAAAAAAAAAAACACTTTTATTTGATCGAGAAAACAAAAACATTTGTTTTTATGTTAAGTTTAAAACTTTTCAACCCAGTATACATTGAATATTTTTCGCATTCACAATTCGCGTATAAATAGCACATTAAAACGTAATAATTGTCGATGATACAGGTACGTGATATATTATAATTATAATTATTATTATTTATCAATAATATTAATGCATAAAAAGAGAGATAATATTCGATTAGGAGTTTAATATTTAGTAGGTTTTTGATCGAAGAATACTTGTTCCTTTGTAACTGCACCGTAATTAGAAATTCTAATATTTCTTTCACAGCACGAACACACAATTCCATTTTGAGATAAGAATTTCTTAGAGATCGAAACTTTTTTTAACGGCAGATTATTATTTATTATTATTATTATTAATATTATTATTAATATTATTATTATATTTATAATTATATATATATATATATATACATATATATTTTTTTTCTTATTATATATAATATTATTTATAGCATATCTTCGGTGTCTAAATAGAATATATTACGATATTTTATTGTTATTATTAATATTATTACTATTATTATATTTTAGTTTTGTTTGTTCTTTACACTTTTTTAAAAATTCAAATTAAAAAAAAAATAACCGAAAAAAGGTTTCTTCCTTTTTTTTTCTCTCAATACTATCATAAAATATTATCTAAAATATCACTGTTTCGAATGATTGTATTGTAATCTTGATGTGTCAGATAATTTTTTATTTTTCATTTGATTATATTTTTGTCTTTTTTGTTCATTATGGCATTTGAGAAGAAGATTGACTGACAATTTTTCAAATATTACCTGAAAGATACACTTACGTACATACATACATTCTTACGTACATACATGCATGCATACGTACATACTTACAAACGAACATACACATAATTTGCCTGTAATTATGGAAAAAAATTCTATAGCATGTAATTCTTGAACTCGTAATCGAACATAATATGTAACCATAGTTGATTATTATTTTGCGAATAAAAGATAAATGTTTTCTGTGTATAGATTTATATATACAGGGTGTTTTATAATTTGTCAGACAAATGTTTATATGAATTCTTTTCATTATATTTATTCCTAAAGTATATCCAACATACTATAAAACACCTTGTATATTATATATATATATAGCATATTTGTACAAGAGATTTGCTTATTTCTAATCAAAATAAACTAACAAAAAATAAAATGAAGTTAAATGTTTATAATTAAATCGAGCTTTCATTTAAAATAATAATACACATTTAGCCTCTTGAATATGATATATATCTTTTCATTTTTTTTTTTTATACTATTATTGATAATTACTATATGTATATTTACTATATATATATATTATATATTGTGTATATATATAATATAGAGAGAGTCATTTTTTGAAAAATATATGCACGTGCGCATATGTATGTGTATGTGTATGTGAGTGTACATATATATATATATATATATATATATTATATATATAAATATAGATACATTATTATGTAGGCTTTGAGTACGCACGTTTAATTATGGTTATTTTATTTTATTTTATTTTTTTTTTTCTTTTCTTTTGCAAAATGTAAATTATATATATATACTAGGATGGGTTGAAAAGTTTTGAGCCTCGACAAAAAAAAAACATTCTACGTTAGTTTCAAAACTTTTTTCAATCCACCCAATAGTATATTAAAAGTATATTCTATATATATATATATAGAAATTTCTTTTTTTTTTTWTTATATTTTCTGGCACCTAAATCGAATATTAAATGTTTGAAATATAATTAGAAACGAAACGATATGTTATTATTTTTTCTTGTTTTAATTTAATAATTATAATATGTCGCCAATGAGATATTTTTATATTATTAAATAGAAATTATTTAAACTAATGTGTTTGAATGATATTTAATCGTAAAATATTTTGTTTCTTCTTTTTTTTTTTCTTTAATCTTTTTGATTTCTTTTTTTTAATGTAAACGAGTATATGAAATAATAATATAATACTTTGTTATATTATTTTTCTCTTCTTGTTTAACTTACAAAAATCTATCATTGGAAAAAAAGAAAAGGAATAATACTTGCAGAGAAAGAGGTTACTGTATTACGCGTTCAACTATATAGAAATTTCATAGCAAAACTTGTGCTCTACGTACATACCGTTTTATCCACATTTACATTGTATATTGTGATAGTAAAATTTTCGGTGTTACTTTGGGGGTGAACACATCGGGTCAGGCGTTACACCAAGCCAAGACCACCTTTTTAAACGGTACGAAAATCGCACGATCTGGTTCACTGTTAACATACAAATTCATAAAGTTAGATCAATAGAATATCTTTTTTAATTTTTAATATAGATAATTATTACGAAATTAATTAAAAATCACTAATTGTCAGTAAGTCAAAAGTTTCTACAATTATTTTTGTCTTTTTACTCTTTTTCATGAAAACTTTTAGCTTTTTTGGATCATAAAAAGAAGTTTATAAAACAGCTAGTTTAAAAAGTTATACTAAGATGTAATTAATTTGTAAAGTTTGTTGTATTAAATATTTTTTTTTTACGGATTTTTGATTAATCTTGTATATATTAATCGAAAATTTGTACTCTAAAGAAATCAATATTACAATAATTGTTTACATAAGTATATTAATAATTTCAAACAAAATTAAAATAATAATAAATATGGAATATTCTTAAAATAGCAAATTTACAAAAGTTCAAAATTGTTTATAAAATATTTTAGAAATTAGTAAAATATTGTTAAAACATCTAAGAAACTTTTGAGATTTATTCCGTATAATATTTGAACTATTTTTTAATAAATTAATGTCTTAATAATTCTAACAAATATATGTTATAAATCATTTTGAAGCAAATAAATAAAATTCAACATAAAGTAATGTAGAAAATGAGCTGTTTGTTAAGAAATGTTCATTTTATAGTTTCTGGTTTGGAAGTATCGATAGATAGAAAGAGAGAGAGAGAGAGAGAATTGTGGTCGATCGATCGTTTATGTATGTGAGTATAAATTCTAACTCGAGATCAAAATCTGAGGAGGCGCACTTTCAGGGACGTTGATGATGGTCACGCGAACATCGTCGTTGCGTTTCGAGTGATTTTCGTATAAGCTCCTGTAATGCCTGCACGAGGTATTTCTCACGACAAAGATTCACGCGACAAGTTTCCTGCAATTTTATGAGACATTATTTATCCATCTAATCGACGATAATTCTTGCCACATCTATACTCAGATTAAATATAGAATAATCTCATTTCTATTTTTAGTAGAACAACAATAACAACAACAAAAAACACACACGACGCACTTGAAATTTAATTAAATTTAATGTACAATTATTAAAAAAATGATTAACTTAATTATGATTTAATAATAATGAAATTCAGGTACTTGGATTGGATCAAATTTAAACAATGATATAATTCCAATAATAAAGAAAAAAAACATTGAAATAAAATCAGAATTAATTCCATAAAAAATGATGGTGTTTTAAAATAATTCATAATATCAAATGTGTGAAAAATAATTTGAATTAACAGATATTTTAGTATTTCAATATTATCCTTACAAGTTAAATTAATACATACGCCAATGTATTTGCGTATGCATATGCACGTTCAACTTAGCGAGTAAAATAACGACAAGACGAAGAGAGGCAAGAAGAGAAGAGAAGAGAAGAGAAGAGAAGAGAAGAGAAGAGAAGAGAAGAGAAGAGAAGAGAAGAGAAGAGAGAGAGAGAAAAAGTATATATGTACAAGGCGAGGCCCGTCGAAGGAGGTATAGCGAGGGGTTTATCGCGAACAGAATTGCTTTTGTCACGCAGCTCGTACTACGGCCCATTACCTCAAAAAACATTATGCAATTACGAAATTAAATACATCGGACCATTGGTAGGGCATTTTTTTTCTTTTCTTCCTAAGGATAACACATTTACTTTAACCAAGTCTCGACTCTCTTTCTGTTTCCTTCAAAACCGATTCAAAACTAAAACTTCATTTTTTTAAATTATTTTTTTTTTTTTTTTTACAAAAATAATAATACGTTTTAAAAACTCTTCATATCGTATCAATTGTAGTTTGAAATTTTATGTATTTCTATAAAATATAAAAAAAAAAAAAATATAATATAATAGCACAGCACACACAACACTTACCAATCGAAAAATCTTCTACCATGAAATGTGCCATCGGAGGAACCAGTGACGTTTGGTAATTCAACACCAACATGAGAATCCTCTCGACCAGGAACTGGACCAACGTATCGGACACGACCTTGAAGGACTCTTCCTTCCGGTGATATTACTTTGACAAGATGATCTAATTTCAGATCTCTTGGTATCTATCAAATAAAATATATTCTTAATGATTGTCATATACAAATAGAGACATGGTAGGTCGCAAAAGTTTCTACAATTGTAATTTTATAATCTAAAAAGAAAAAACTGTTGTGAAAAGAAAATGTAAGCAATTAATTCTTGAAATGATTTAAAATCTTTTGAGCTTTCATACGATAAGCGCGCTCCGGGGTTGAATATTATTAATAAATTATTAATCATTTGACCAATATAATAAGGTTTTAGAAAATTTTCTTGTTTTGTGTTATTTATTCAAATCAGGTCATTCACCTTTGGCAGGTAGGGTCTCGCATCCTGAGGGGGAGTCCATTCGCGTGCAAGATCAGGTTCGGAGTGCCTTCGAGTTCTTCTCCTCCTGGCTGCTATTTGTCTGTTCCAATAATCCGTACTAGCACTGGTACTCGAAATGGTCAGCATAGAATCAATACTTCGACGCAAATAATCCTCCGCCTCGTCTATCAGAGATTCCGTTGAATCTCCGCTATTGTCACCGGCACCTACTATGTCTGAGCGCAAGTTAGGTAAACTGCCACGCGTCATTGGACACTCTGAAATGTAGAAATACGAGAGCTTCGTTTAAATGTAATAACTTTCTTTTTGTTAGAGGATTAACAAAGGAAGAAGTTTACGTAATATCCTTTCAAACGTATCCAAACGATTAACTTGTATCTCGAATTATATTTAACTTTCAAACTATATTATATTTATTTAATCCTTTATCAAGTTTTTTCTTTTAGAAGAGATAGTTCTTTTTAGACAGCAAGCAAATTTATAAATGTTTGCGTAAGCACAAATACTGAGAACAAAATAATATTGAATGTAGCAATTAATTCGGTGCTTTTAAAAAGAATCAAAAGTGTAGTATTTATTTATAAAATAATCGTAAATCTGTTATTCTTCGAAAAATAATGTCGCTATTATTTTTGATGACTTTTATTCATATTTCAAGTAACCACCGAATTCCTTGACGAATGAATTTATTATCAATGCAACGAGAATTAATTGCTGCATTTGACAAGTTGTAATCAACAATATTTCGATTAGAATGAACAGAATAAAAAAGAAAAATATCTCGTAGAAATTTGTGCATTTTCTTTTTTTTGTTGTTTTTTTTTTTACCTTGAAAAGTGACTTTCGAGCGTGTTCTCTTTGGTACATTCTTCGATGATCTCGAAGTTGCAGGAGGATGAACATGAGTTGGAGAAGATGGCATAGATGACCAAGTTGGTCTAGGTGTAGAAGTAGCAACAGGAACTCTCCATGCATCGAAAGAAGTTGCTGTTGTTCTCCAAGAGTGTCTCCTTGGTGGACCACTGACGACTTCTAATCCTGGCGATGGTATCGAGCTCAAGGAACCTCGGTACCTCGAGGAATAGAGATCAGCCGACAAACGACAATCGCAAGGACTTGGTAAAGTCGTTCCTAGATTACAACGAGGCCAATAACCTGCTGGTGATCCTAAAGATTCGCGACGATGTACTTCCGGTGTACGGTGTCCACATCCTCGAGATCCTAAACAAGTCTGGAACACGTTGATATTTTTCTAAAGAAAATTAGACAAATCAGTTTTGTTTTTGTTTTTTTTTATATGAAATTATTTGATTTTATATATTGTAGAAACATCAAATAGGCTAATCAATTTTTATCAATATTTGATGTTGTATAAAGTAAAATTTATATTTATATTTATATATATATATATACGATATGAAAGTAATGAAGATACTTACATGTATTATTTATACAATCATCTACGAATAATTAATTCTTTCATGAATGAAATTAAAATATCGAAGAATATAAATCATTTAATCGTTACGTTTATTTTTAAATGATCCAACAACTCTATACATTCGTATAATCCTAAACGTATATTATTCTCATATAGAGACATCGAGACTTACTTAGTCGGAAAAACACGACTCTAGTTAATTTTTCTCACGTTCTCTCATGGACGTGGATGTAAACGTAGTTAAAATGCATCCGCGGGTAGATGGGAAGAGACCATAACTCGAAGTAAGGTATATACGATGCAATTAGTCATCATCTGAGACTTAGATAGGTCAAAGCAAGATAGATATATATTGAAAAAGAGAGAAAAGAAATAGGAAAGATCACTATAATAGCGTGTTCATAGATGTAAAGCAAAACCGCGTTAGAATAGTTCCATTCGTTGGTGGCCTTCTGGATGCACACAGTGAGCATTATTGTGCGTGCATACTACTAGCACACGTTGAATTAATCAAGCTGTTATTACGCCGACTGCCGTCCGTTTCTCTTCTCTTCTCTTCTCTTCTCTTCGTACACCGCCAACATCTACTCTATTACAAGACTTACGACATCAAGCAAACACGTGTCAGGGTTATATCTTTGCGCAATAACTTTAAGAGAATGAGTTCCGCGAAAATCATCTCCAAAAACGCTAAAAACCGGGGGCGCTGTACATTGTTACCAATTTTTTCTTCTTTTGAAAAAATACAAAAAAAAAAGGAAATTCTTTTCACTGTTGTATTTTGTCTTTTTTTTTTTTTTTGTATATTTTACCTGTGCATGAGGATCGTGACAAAGATGATCAGCACTTCTTGACAATTCTGGTACCATGCTGGTGAAACTGATGTCCGAGAGTAAAACTCGTCTTGCTTCGCGTGTCTTGTCAGACAACCTTAGCCTTCCGGATACACCAGTCGGCAATGCGAATTTACTTGGAAGCGTTGTAAACGTGTGAGCCACTTTATGTGCGAGATAACTTTCCGAACGCCATTGTGCCGGGAGGGCCGAAATGTCGGTTTGTGCTCCTGACTCACGTTTGGCACCACTACTACGATCCATTACAGGACGAAGAGGTGCTGAACTTTTTCTTCTACCACCAGCCAAAGCTTCCCGATGTATTATTGGCCTGTAATTATCCAACGTGTAATCATGTCAATCATTTCTTTACCACTTTCAAATTACATATTTTTCTTAATTAAAGAAATCAAAAAATATATTTGAAATGATGATGATGATGATGATGATGATAATAATAGTAATAACAATGATGATAATGATGATGATGATGATGATGATGATGATGATGATGATGATGATGATGATGATGATGATGATGATGATGATGATGATGATGATAATAATAGTAATAACAATGATGATAATGATGATGATGATGATGAAAACGATGTTGATAGAGATTATTTTTTTATTACATATATTAAAACAGAAACAAGGTTAGTATCTATAATCGACATTATTGTAAGAGGAAAAATTTAATAACACGATATAACACGTTGCTCGTTTTATAATCTATGCACTATATTATATGGGTTACTGTAGCAAAGTTATTTTTGTTCTTGCATCAACGTTCTTCTCCGAGTAAAAGTGTATACGTTTTATTAACAACGATAGGACCCTTATAAATCATAAATAAATATCATATAATTACTTTTTCAACATTGTCAGAGAATTTATTGGTACATTGACCCTTTTCATCTTGTAAGAATTTTTTATTAATTGGTTAAATATATTTTGACGTTATTACGCCAATGAAATTTGTCGTTTGTAACTTATACTACTTATAACCGCCAACAGGGGAGTACATTTTAAATACACTTATCTAGCTGGCTCGTTGAGAGAGAGAGAGAGAGAGTACCGTCAGCGTTAGCATCCATTGGTACGTAAAAACAAAGCCTCTTCAAAACGAGCGAGAACACTTTACGATCGGCAAGTGACTAATTACGTTCCCTTATGTGTGTATCTATCTGTGTATATGTGGAATACGTAATGTATGCAAACACTAACAGGAAGGCCTATTTTCTGAAGTAGTGAGGTAGAACGGTAAAGAAGAGTAATGGATGTAGTTAGAACAAATAATGTAAATATAAAACATACTACGTTTCTAAAAGCCAAACGATTATCACTTAATATCGTAAACTTTAATATTCGTTTGTTCAAATGAATTATAAATGAATGAGTAAATTAAAAAAAAAAACAAACAAAATAACATAACAATAATATTTCTAATTATTTGACCAAACTCATAAAAAATAAACATTTTTAATTCGTATCAAAATGTGTTGTCTGCGTATTTTGTTGAAACTTTCCAAAGACAATTCAATGGATATAATTAAAAATATGTAAAATACCTGTAAGCAGTCGGAGGTGCAGCCAAAGTGTTTCTTCTAGTTGCATGCCTAGTTGAATGTTCAGGTTCCTCCAGTACACCACACTTGCTGATGTCAGTTTCAACAAGAACGGAACATTGAGACCACATCTTGTTTAGTCTGGTACTAGAACTCTCGTCAAATCGATCGACGCTTTCTTCCCGATCGATACTGGAGCTTTGAGATGAGACTGCTTCTTCAACAGAGCTGGTCTTATCACCGTTACAAACAAGAGACTCTCCTTCGGAAGATTTGGTATATTTTAGAAGTGCCGGTTGCCCAGCGGGATTTGGTTGCTGCCAAGCATCAGTTTCTGTTATGGAAACGAGATCTTCTTGAAGTCCTAAATCCCTACACGTATCATCTGTCGTAAATATTAACTCTATGTCATCGAGTTCCTCAGAATCATTTTCAGATTGATCATTTAATTTCCCTTGTTCACCCGATTGACTCTGTTGCCTATGCTGATGTTGCTGCTGTTGCTGTTGTTGCTGTTGTTGTTGTTGCTGATGTTGCTGTTGTTGACTTTGTTGTTGCACAGATCTTTGCTGCGGCGGCGACTGTGGTTCAGGATTATCACTGAAGACAGAATTATCACCGTCGGAAACAGATCTAAGGCTCAAATCTTCACTATCTTTTTCCGGTAAATCAAGACGATCTATTACAACAGAACCATCGTTATCGTCCTGACCATCGTCCTGAACATCATCCTCGCAAATATCTTCTTGACTCTCTTTAGACAGCACTGATATTAAACGACTGGTACCGGACTCTTCCTGACCTAGACTACATCTAGATTGTATTCCATCCCTTGAGGAATGCTGTTGATGTTGTTCTTCTATTTGTTGTTGTTGTTGTTGTTGAGTTATTGTTTCCGATGATAAGGATGGAAACTCAGGACGAGCACGGCGTATTACCGATGCACTACCAGTTTGAATTTCAAAACTGGAGCTACCGATACTTCGCCGGGTCGCACTCGTTCTGATCGTTTCTGACGTCTCGTCGACGACAATTTTATTCCCTGACGCATCCATCGTGGCGCTAGCCGTGTCTGCTGCTGCTGATGATGATTGCCTATAACAAACGCGTGCAACGTTATTCTTTTAAATTGATATGAGTCAAATAGAAGATAAAAAAAAAGAGTTTACTAAGTTCTCACCATAATTTCTAAAACTTATTGATCATTTTCTAGGAACGAACGAACCGTTTGCACGTAGAAAATAAAAGAAAAAAAGTACAAACGGATAATTTGACGTTTCCTCTACGCTTATGAAGAAAAATAAAAAAAAACAAAAGTTCGTTAAATTTGAAAAGGTTTAGCAACAATAATGAAATTGCCTATTTAACGAGCGTTAACCAACTCAGCGATGTTTTTACTATGGGTTCGTTGATAGAGGCAAACTCCTTTTGTATAACTCCAAAGGAAAACTCGTAAATAAGGCTAAGCGCTTCCAGCTTCCAGTAGGTTGCACGTAACGAGTTTGCGAGCGTATCGTTAAAACGTGTTATCGGTAAGAATAAGTAGACAAAACAAACAAATGATGAGAAGAATAAAAAAGGAAAATAGAAATGTAGGATAATTTGTAGTCCCTCGTAAAAATTCATTGGCTTTTCTTTTATCGTTCATACCAAAAGTATGCGTGCGTATTCGTTGAAAAACAAAAATAATACTACATGTATAGATATTAATTGTATACGTCTATTTTTATCTATAATTTGTTAGATAAAATAATATATTTTTGTCATATTAAATATGATATTTGTAAATCCGGTCAATCCATAAATTTAATTTACAAGAAACTGTAGAATACCTGGCCAGAGATCTACATTTTTTGAAATGTACAATGAATATTCTCATGGACTATTACAAGTGTGTGCAAAGTTTGAAAATAATTTGAGTCTCTCGTAAATGGTCCCTGTTCTTGCAAGTAAATTATTTTACACTTTCAAAAGGTTTCTAGACGATATTAATTAGAAATTAATTATTCTTTTTTTTTTTAAACTTTTAGGCCATATTTGTTTTCAGATTGCAAACAAATTGCTTTTGTTTATACGTCAAGTAATAACATATTTGTAATAATCAAAATTACATGTAAATATTGTAATATTTATAAAGTTGAATGATAATATTAATAGTTCATTCGTATTGGTAGAAAGTATATAAGAAATTTTTTTAGTGTGAGAAAAAATTCAATGACCTAGTGAAAAGAAGAGTACGAGACGAAGTAATTAGTCAATTAACAGTGTCAGAGGTCTTACGAAACTCACTCGGTAGGGTCTTCTACTTGAAGTGGAACGAAACGAGGCTGGTGCGACGGCGGCTGTGGACTCGTAGCAGCATCGTTGGAAAAGTCGGTACTTCTGCTAAGGATCTTACGTCTTAGAACGTGGTTCTCCAGGGCTAACCTTTCAACCACCTCGACGTATTTTTCCTCGGAAAATTCACCAACGCTTTCCTTCAATCGACGTAGTTCTTCGCGCGATGAATCCAATGCGGATCGCAATGATATAACCGTCTAAAATTTATATCAAAATGATGTTTTTTAATTTTAAATAATATCATATATACATATAATTTTTTATTAACATAATAAATAGACTAAAACTATGTTAAATAAAATACAATTTTCAGTATTTCATATTGAACAGAATTTGATATTTATTATTGAAAATATGATACTAAATTCTATCGTATATATTATAATTGTGTAATTTATTGAAATAGAAAATATTGCGAATTTATTGACCAATTCAATCATATTATTATTGCATTAATTATTCGAATAGAGAATATTGTATATTTTGATATAACTTATTTAATTATTTTAACATAAAATGATTCAAAAATTAAGATATATAAAGTATGAGATTAAAACGGTATCAGCATATTCTATGTATAAAACCAAAAATCAAATATATTACATATTAACCCAACCCAATACATAAATGAATTACTAATTATGATAATTATATAAATAAAAACTATTTTTAAATAATAAACAATTGTATACTTCTTATGGCAATGAATGCAAGAATAATACAATAAAAACATTTATGACTCATTGTCGGATCAAATTATTGGTTCATATTTGATCAAAAAAATATGTATTGTATTGGCATAAACTTGTTTGTTCTTGGCTATGCGTAAAATTTGCAAAAAAACTGTTTTGACAACGTCTGGTGAAATTTATTCTGAAAGATTAATTGCGAACTTAAAAAACGTAAGTTTTCTATTCAAAAGGAATGAAAATATTTAAACGATTTTTACTTGTGAAGAAATCTTCTAGATTAATCTGGTATGAGTTCCTTTAAAAGCAATAGTGAGAATAATAGAATCTGAAGAAATTTCAAGGATACTCCGTTCTAGGACGAAGATAAATTTATTCCACAGTTCGATCGACGTTATTGACAATATTTTTTCCTTTAAAGAAATGATCATGCAAAACGCAGGAGAAAAGCATTTTGCCTTATCGATTAAATGTAATTTCAAGTACGTACAACCATTGCGTTCTTTGCTTTTAACTGATTTGCCAAAGAAACATCACAAAATGTTACGATTCGTGCTCCAATTGTGGTTGAATATCCCGAACGAGGTCGACTCATTAAAATGTTAACATATTTATCTAATACAAATGAATTCAATTTTTATTCGTTATAATTACTTTATATTCTTTTTCAGTTTTATCTCTTCCTCCGTCACTTTTTATCTTCTTTCAAAACTCATTGCATTCAATTTAATTATAACGTTTCGAAAATAAATTATATATTTTATTTAAAAAATTGTTTTAAATAGTATACCTAGACATAAAAAAAATATACATAAAATTGAAAACAACTTAAAATTTATAATTTCATGAAAATATGTGATTCAATAACGAACAGGTGAAAATGTAGACAAACTAATGCACACACATAAATGAAAACAAAACAAAAACTAGAAAATTCTATTCTAATTAATCTAAACAATCGTACAGATATATAGTTTAATTGTTCATTAAATTAAAAAAGAAAAGTATTAATAGAATAATAATAATAAAAAAAAAAATAAAAAAAAAATAAGAAAGTTATACACGTAACGATAAAATAATCGTGTTGTTAGGCACATGCCTCGTGAGGATATACCGAGAATTAATTAAAGGTATGTAATAAAAGAGCAGAACGAAAAAGTAGAGAAGGGTGGAGCGAGAAGAGAAGGAGGAGGAGAAAGGGTTGGTATACAGTTTTCTGGTATTATATTTTGAAGCAAATATTTCGCGGTACGATGTTCGTTGATTATTATTTCTCGATTTAATTCGCGCGTGTGTCCCTAATGACGACTACTGCTCGGCCAATCGTGGTTGGTGGTTCCTAAGTACTTACTTTCATAGCAAAAGAATTGCTATTGCTGCTGTTGTTGTTGCTATTTGCTCGAGGAAACTCGAATCAAACTTACACCGTCATTATCCGCGACCATTAAACGCATAGTACTGAAATCCGCGAAACTTAACTTTCGAAATGGCAAGACTCGCAAACCTATTTGAAATTAAGCGAAATACAAACCTGACGAACGGTTAACTTGTCGTTAAGTCGTGATCTTTCCATTAACTATCCCCTAATTTGACTCCTTCATTTCTCTGTAATAAGTTCTGGAAAGTACGTAAATTCTGAAAAGTTGATAGGAATGCCCAATGCCCAATAAGTTTAGCATGGATAAGTTTCAGAACTTATCAACTTTTCAGAACCTATGTACTTTTCAGAACCTACGAACTGTTCAGAACCTATGTACTTTTCAGAACCTACGAACTTTTCAGAACCTACGAACTGTTCAAAATCTACGAACAAAAGTTCGAACAAAAGTCTGAAAACAAAACATACGAACTTTTCAGAACCTAAAAAATAAAAAATATTAAGAAGCAAGAAAATGGTTTCCGAAATATTTGAGTGTAAGAGTAGTGAAATCCGTCGAACTGAAAAAAATCGAGTGAACTTTTACTGGACAAATTTTCAAACTTATTGTTCTCCGAAAGAAAAAAAAGTTTTGTATGAACAAATTTAATTCTACATTTTAGACTTTCATGTAGACTCACTGCGGAATCCTGTACCATTGTAAAATCTTGCTCGTTTGTACCATCAGTAACAAGACACCCTGTATATGTACAGGATATAAAGTAACAGATTTGTGAGGAGAAATATTAAGTATCCGATTTAATTTTGCTCTTAATAATAATAATACTAATAATAATAATAATAATAATAGTAATTCTGTATCACATCTCCTATACTAACATTATTAAAATATTCTAACTTGAATTTAAAATACCGACCACCCATTTAATAATAATAACTGTTTTAAAATGAAAAAAAAATACAGGGTAGGTAATTATTTGTAATTTTCTATACGAGGTCTGGTATCTTTTAACGAGATTAATACGTTCGAAACTTACATTTTTTATTCGCAGAAATGGATTCGTGGGAAAATCCAATCGAATCGAATCAGAATCGTCCATGTAAAAATGATATCCTAACTACATAACGGAACAAGAGTCAATCTGGCAAGACAAGAGTCCGCTAGAAAAGTGAGTAGTAAATTAGCACGCTATTGGCCGGAAAAAGCGAACTACTTTATTTCCCTCGACGAATAGAAGTCGATTGCTTAATTGCCGGGAAACGATAAGTTATAATTATCCTTAACACGAAAGAAGAAATAGATATATATATAAAGAAAAAAATATAAAAAAAAGAATAGAATAACATAATTCTAACATAATCACGTTTACTGGAAATTTCTAATTCGTTTCAATTTAAATTAAGTTATTATTGGTCGGAAATTATTCAGGAACCTAGCAATCGTCAGAATGACTACGAATTAACTAAATATATTAATCTCATAATTTTAGAATCCATATTTAACAAAAAATTACCAATTCATAGGATAGCTCTCTTGTATTATACGATTTTAAAATAGTAAGATTGTTATTTCAATCTATTTTTATAAATTGAAATAACATTTTTAATAATATCGATAACGCTACACTAACAAAACATTACAAAAATTAATTTTTATTTTGAAATTCAAATCTTTAAACTGAATTAACTTATAATTTCAGATCATCAAGGGTTGATAATTTCTTGCATAAAATTCAATTGATTACAAAATTATATATTATAATTATGACGATGGACTAATTATAATTAAAATAATTAAAAAATTTATGTTATGATTTATTTAATAATATAGATAATTGTAATATAAAATTAAGTTTATAATCCAGTCCACTGACACCATTACCGATATATATATATATGAACGTAGAATAAAAAATATTATCAGAAAAGAATAAAAGATAAGAAATAAAAAAAAATACCTGATGCAGAGCTCTCACGACGTCCAATCCGGAGATTCCCGGGGATGGCAGGGTGAGCTGCAGCCCCTGGTGATGAGACGACGCTCGACCGGTTTCAGCTTCCATACCTCCTCCTCCTTCTCCACCTCTTCCTCCTCCAACACTAGCACCACCTTCTTAACCACCTTCACATTCACCTCTTCTTCCCTCACTGTTTCCTTCTTTTCCTTTTTCTCTTCCTCTTTCTCCTCCGCCTCCACCACCTCCCCGCCCAATGTTTCGAGCCAACTTTTGACACCGGCACAGAACATGCCGAATCCTCTTTTGTCCCTCTACTGTCGCGCGTTCCACTTTCTCCTAACACTTTGGATTACTATTATTTTTCAAATAGTCTTTTTTTCAACGAGTATCGTCCGATTAACGAACAATTAATACTGCGCTACAATTTATTAATAGTCTTTCATAAATCACTTTTGTATATTTTTCTTATAAAAAAAAAAAGAAAAGAAACAAAACTCTAGAGATTTATCTCTTTTCCCGTTTGTATTTATTATTAATATCTTCGTTTATATTTATCCTCGATCCATACGGGATTGGTGCAACACAACATTGCTGTCTCTTTCTTTTTGAACATCCACTTCATTCAAGTACCTTTTCTATCCCAAAAATGTTGATACGACATTATTGCCTCTCTCCCTGCTGAGGTGAAAGAAAAAAGAGAAGATAAAAAAAGAAAAGTAAGGACATCTTTCAATAAGGCCGATTCAGGGATTGGAAAGGTCAACGCTAAACGTAAATAACACGGTATAAACAGGTGTGTTTTCATAAGGGAGAATTTAACGCGCATATCTCTACCGTTCCTACCGCCCTTCGGCGTTTCATCGATAAAAAAAACGTCACCAATTGTGTCCCACCTTTTTCCGAGTTTCTCAATGTGTGTACGCATTCACTGAAAGTCCCTTCTTTTCTTTTTTTTTGTTTTTTTTTTGTTTGGTTTAATGTACACACTCTTTTTCTTTTTTTTCTTTTTTTTGCTATCGTCACTTTCCCTTCATACTAACGAAAGCTTTTTGCACCCGCTATGTAGCAAGTACTGTGCACATGCACAACACACACACACTCACACAAACATACATCTATCACTCTTTCTATCTAACAAGTGCCGCTTACACGCGCGAAACGCGCATTAATACATCGAAGTGTATCAATGCGCACATTCTGCGCGTGATTACTACGCGTCAATGTCTGATTGTGTGTAGCGCGGATTAAAGCCATCCAATGAGATACGGGATATTTTATGCGCTTTATTCCAAGCTCTCAGCTTTAAATCGTCGAGGAATCGTGTGTTTAAGTGTGTTTCAAGGAATTTAAGAAAATAATACAAATAAAGACGTTAAAAATGTAGATAAACGTCGTTAATGTAACACGGATTCTTTCTTTAAATGGAATAGGGATAATAAAAAAAAGTCAAACACGTATCAACTTAGTCGAATCTTTTGAAACGGGATAAAAAGTATCCTTCGGGGAAAAGAACAGCAACTCTTTTTCTTCCCAAATTTGAGCGCGTAGTTGAACGCGGATTTAAAATTAAGCGAAAAAATATATGAAATATGAGACAAAAAAATGAGAAAACTTTAATGATCGGTATAATTATAATCTTTGATATTTTTCTTCAAGACGCTCTCTGTCATATTAGTTTTTTCTATTTTATTTTTTTTTTAAATATATTTTTACAAATAATTTCATTCTACTAAACTTGTTCACGTTACAATTCAATTTTGATTTAACTTACAAAAAAGTATCAGCTTTTAGTAATAATTGTGATGTCCTCTCTAAGATAGAAAGCAAATACGAAATGATGAAAGAACTTATTCCCCGCACAATGTTATGATGTTATTATATACCATACGGGTTCAGATCCCTCTCTCTCTCTCTTTCTCTTTCTCTCTCGTTCTTTCTTCATTCACTCGGTCAACTTTAGTTTTACTTAGTGGGGGATCATCGTTTAGGAAAAGGCGACGTTCTTCATCGAAATTTGGACGAGCAAGGAACGAAGGATTGTCGTCGTTTTGACGGGACAACGATACCGATCGATACGCAACAGAATTCCTTCGACAGCATCATCGTCCTCCTCCTCGTCGATCCTTATACATACATAAATGCATATGTACGTACGTATCTACATACATATATAAGTATTTGTCGTCCTAATCTAGATCGTCGTTGTCGTCGAACCGAAGCACCGCTAGGAATACAAAAACGTTCAACGCGTTTTCGTTTACGCGGAATCTTTTTTCACACTCTCTCTCTCCCTCTCTCTCTCTCTCTTTCTTTCTCACACTCTTTTTCTATATTTCTATATAAGAGAATTATTATGTTTAATACCGAGACTCGATTACTTTCTTAAATCGTTTAAGAATCGTCACCAATCATTCAGAATTCTTCTCCTCCTTAGCATCCGTCCCGTCCTTTTCTCCGTATTTACGGATAATCTTCTCTTAACAAGTTCCTACTTGTTCTCACACTACTGCGATTCTACTACGACACTCTATTCCCCCGTATTTCTTTTGTTCCGGTTAAGTCCCTTTTTCTATTATCCCCAGTCCCTTATTTTTATCTTTTTTTTCTTTTTTCCCTTTTTTTTTAAATCTTATTCAAGATAACGCCCTTTTTCGGTAATATGAGAAACCCTTTAATGTCTCTTAGAACTTGCTATTTGATTCTCATTCGACGACTCCTCCTTCCCCGAGGCCGACGCCGTTTTACGTACTTACGCACCCACGAGTGTCAACGATATAGCTCCAGACCTGTCACTTGCCCCTTTAATGCAGACGACGCGACGGGGCAAAGATACACAAGCGATTACGCAGTGCTACCAACGTTACGTCATACGAGGTCCGTCGCTCCCGACCTCCTCGGTTAACTTCGGTTCACGAATACTACTACGAGATGAGGCCTCGTGTATGTTCGGAAAATTTCGATAATGCGCCAAAATTCGACTGTTTTTAAACGTTCTACAATAATCTCAAACATTTCGATGATTATTTTGATTTAATTATCAAACGATGTTTCATTTATTTTCAATAATATTTTGATCATTTAATGCTTTGTTTTATATCATATAATTGATTGTCGTAAGTATATTTTATTAAATCTTTCGAAGTTATCGTTTTTCTTTTTTATTGTCATTTGAATTTGGCGCTGAAACTAAATATAACGTAATCAAGTATATTGACCAATGACCGTTAATGTCCTTCGCGCGTCGTCGCATGTCGACGGAATCACAAAGTATTAAGCGTTGTCGTCGTGTTAGAAAAGATTTAATGGCACTCTTCTCACGCTTAAAGTTCGTTTAAATGCTCATGACGTTGATGTTATATGACGGTTAAGAGATATAGAGAGGGTACACGAGGGGAGGAAGAAAAAAAAACTCCAACGTCTCTCCCTGGTGAAAAAGTGATTGCGTTGTAATGTCTACTGCAAGAAATATTATTTAAGTTTTTCAAGCTAAACGCTCTTAGGAAGAGAGAAACTTTCATTACATAGGATGGAACGCACGAAATATTGTATTAGTATTTTAGTAAGCATTTTTTTTCACATTTTTTTATTTCCAAATTTTATATCCACGTTGAATGTTTATTCGGAAAATGCAGCCACAAACGAAAATGAAATTACGCCGCAAATCAGTTGGGTGTTTAGTAAACCTGCTGTTGACACTTTGCACAGGATCAAAAGAAATCCTTTGCATAAACAAGAGAATAATTTATTAAGCTCCATGTTACCAAAGTGTAAAATGAATTTAAAAGAACTTTGCGAAGGCATAGACAAAGATGATGAGTTGGTGTTATTAGAATGCATTCAAACTTTGAAGGTATGATATTGTTATATTATTTATAATAGCAATTATGTATAATTATTATTATATTAGAGATGATCTAATTTATATACTTTTTATTCTCTAGCATTTATTTACATTTTTATGTTTACAGCCGAATGAAATGAATATCATCGACACAGATTGTCATCAAGCGATTTGGGATTATGTTAAAAATATTACCAACAATAAGAATGTACATAGGTTGGCTAAAAAAGCATGTGGAGACTATTTGGAAAAATTAAATTGTTCTTCTACGGGAGACGTGCAAGGAGCTTATTTGTCTTGCCTAGTTGAAAAAAGAGAAAGCGTTGAAGACTTGCGTTGTATCGCTTACATCCAACGATTAGAATGGATTGCATTTAGTGATTTTAGAATTATAACACCATTTTTTTCTGATTGCGAAGCTGATATCACGAAGTTTAAATGTGGCAGAATACAACATTACAGAGACATATCGCAAGGACAAATTTTAGCATGTTTGCAAGAACATATCGAAGAATTACAAGTTAAATGTAAACGACGCATACTTCGTGTTTCCGAAATACAAGCTGATAATATTAAACTGGATCGTCAACTATATTTAGCTTGTATACAAGATCATATCTCATTTTGTCCAAATATTAGACCAGGAAGTGGTCAAGTATATAAGTGTTTAATGCAACATAAAAATGAAGAAACCATGACAGAACAATGTCAAGAACAACTTATAAGAAGGGAAAAACTTATTGCCTCCGATTACAAGGTCAGCAAAGGTTTTGTTAAAGCATGTAAAGAGGATATTAAATCGAATCGTTGCAAAAAAGGAGTATCTGAAGACAAAGAAATAAGACTCGCACAAATTTTACTTTGTTTGGAATCGGCTATGAAAAATGGTTCCAAAATTGAAAGAAGTTGCCAAGCTGAAATGTTTGATCATAGAAAATTATTAATGGAAGATTATAGATTATCCCCTGAAATAGTTGATGGTTGTGCAAAAGATATTACCACATTTTGTAAGAGTCTTGAATTTGGTGGTGCTACAATTCATTGTTTAATGGAACATAGTAGAACGCGGAAAAAGAAGTTTAGAGTTACCAATAAATGTCAGAGAGCGGTAATTATAAAATTAATATAAATTTAATATAGTAATAATGTTCTGTTAAATATATTATTAATATCACATCTTTACTTATAGTTAGAACAATTAATAAAAGGAGTAGATGCTGGTGAAGATTGGAGAATAGATCCAGTCTTGAGAGAAGAATGTCAACCTGTTGTCGATCTTGCTTGCCGAGAAGTACAATACTATTTATCATATAAACAAAAATTATTTTTTGCTATTACGTTAAGTAATATTAATGTCATAATTTTTCAGGTACGTGGCGGAGATGCTAGAGTCATATCCTGTTTGACAGATCAAATAGGAACTTCTAGAATGACAGAAGCATGCGAAGCAGCTTTGATTCAAATACAATATTTCGTAGCTAGAGATTATAAATTAGATCCTCAATTGTATAAAGCATGTAAATACGATGCTGTTCGTTTATGTCATGCAGCAAATGCATGGGCTAGTGATGGAACACAAATGGACCCGGAAAGAGGTCCACTTGTATTACCGTGTTTATATAGACACGCCTATCAAAAAAATTTAACAGTAAGAATATGATTTAACTTATGTAATTAATCTATTTAAATATATTTATCTATGTATAATTTTATTTCTTTTTCTTTTTTTAAGTTAAAAACTGAATGTTTAGAAGAAATAAGAAGAGTCATGAGACAAAGAGCAGTAAATGTTGATTTACAACCTGAAATCGAAGAAGTATGTTTAAACGATTTGGCATCATTTTGTTATGATAAAATTGCTAAAGGTGAAGAAATTCTATGTCTTCAAGATAATTTGGATAGGTATTGTATCATCGAGTGAAATCTCTTAAAATCTTTGCATGATTTCATTGGTTATTAATAAAACTATATTATTTATATTACAGTTTAACTAAAATGTGCAAACTGGCAGTGGGAAATTTTACAGAAGTACAAGCGGAACGTATTGAATTAAATCCAATAATTTCATCCGCATGTCAACACATTATGGAACGTCATTGCGAGGTAACAACAAAAATTTCCTTTTTTGTTGAATAAAAATGTAAACTATACTTTAAAATATTACTTGTGGTAAGTTGTATTAAATATTAGAGAGTATATCTAATTGGTATGACATTATGAAATATGATAATCAAAATTTTGTAGGAAGTGCTTAAATATGGTAAAGATGAAGGGGATATAATGGAGTGTTTGATAGAACATAAAAATGAATTAGATGCTCGATCCGATTATAAATGTAAAGCTGCCGTAGAACATTTTCAATTAATATCATTGAAGAATTATCGATTTACATACAAGTTTAAAGAAGCTTGTAAGACTTACGTTAAAATATGGTGCCCCAAGTAATTAACTCATTCTTTATAATAATTGTTAACGTGTATACTCTCTATATCCGAAATACAATAATTAATATTGATATTATCATTATCATAGATCTAAAACAAAGGCAGAAGTTATAGAATGTCTTAGTTCGATTGTACAAGCAGACATAATGAAAAATATGCAACACCGTATACCAAAAGATTGTAGACACCAACTGAAAGCACAATTATATCAACAACGAGAAAATATACAATTTGATCCTGCATTACATACATCTTGTGAACAAGATATTAAACGACTTTGTTTTAACGTAGAAGCTGGCAACTCACAAGTAAAAAATTTATTTCTTGAAAACCTATTACAAAATTTTTTAAGTATATGATAATATTTTAATAATTGAAATAAATGAAAATAATTTTGTTTATGTATAGGTATTAGAATGTTTAGCATCGCAAAAAACAAAATTGTCCGATTCGTGTCATAAGAAATTATTTAACGTAAGGAAACAAGAGTTTCAAGATAGTTCGAGCGATTTTGCTTTGTTAAATATCTGTCGCGGGATGTTAAGACAATTTTGCCATGATGTCAATCGTTCAGGAAGTCTTGACTGTTTGAAAAGATACAAAGATGACCCTACATTTGACGATAAATGTAAAAATATTGTTATTCGAAGAATGATCGAACAAAACACAGATTATAGATTTAATACTGCGTTACAAAGTGCATGCACATATGATATTGACAGATACTGTAAAGGGGTAAAGTATTAATATGTATATTAAATTATTATTTGTTAAAGGTTTTATTTAAGCAAATATAATTATATGTTTTGTTATTATTTGATGTGAAATAGGTTTTAATACATGAGCCAACTGATAAAGAACTCGAAGGAAAAGTTATAAAATGTTTAAAAATTAAATTCAGTGAATCTAAATTGGTGCCAAAATGTGAGCAACAAATGACAGTAATACTTAGAGAAGCTGCTCTGAATTATCACTTGAATCCATTGTTAGCTGCAATGTGTTCAAACGAGGTAATAATATTTTATTTATTTATTTATTTTTATTTTCTAATGTAATGAATAATAAATCATGAACTAAAATTTTGTTTAGATCAAAACTATATGCCGCAACGATAATGATCCTGGTGCTGTCGAAGAGTGTTTGAAAGTCCAGTTCAATGCTGGAGGGAAAGATATGAAAGAGGAATGCAAATTAGAAATAGCAGATTTAATAGAACAAGCAAAAGCAGATATCAATGTTGATCCTATATTACAAAAAGCTTGTGCAGTTGACGTTAGCAAATATTGCAGTGACATTCCACAAGGAGCAGGAAGACGTAAGTCAGATAAAAAGATAAGAGAAATGTATTAAAATTATGACAGCGATAGTTATAATAAAAACTTGAATTTTTTCAGATATCATGTGTCTGCAAAATGTTTTAAAAGACAATAATAAATCTTTAGAACCAGATTGTTATAAAATGTTGACAAAAAGAATGGAAATGTTCAGAAATGCTGCTAAGGTAAAGGGAATATATTTACATTAGAATGAAAATATGTCATTATTAACTATTACTTATTTTAATATAACTTCTGTTACATTTGTAGTTAACCGCTCCTAATAGTATAGAAGAATTATACACGTCTCTTAACCGATCTCCCGCAAGAAGATACTTCATGATAATAGCAATTACACTTGTTGGAATTATCTTTATCATTGGTATGTTCTGTGGAGGGGTAACAAGAAGAACAATGCTCATGAAAAATAAGTGATATATTCAAGTTGGGCTTATCCGTCCACCAAAACAAAAAAGAAAAGGAAACATTTTCGCATAATTATAAGTTAATTTCAGAAATAAGAAAATATTGCGGTATTTAAATTTTGGAACTGTGATCATTTATTCACACATTTTTCTATTATTAACTTATTGAAAAAATTATCAAAAACTGTCAAGTTAATATAAATATTAATCTTTTATAGTTTTCTTTATTATGTGTATAAATATAAATAAATATTTATGATCTTGTGCGATGTATATAAACAAACATACACACAACTGTAAAATTAATTTTATTATGTCATAAAGAAAAAAAGAAGACGGAAAAGAGAGAAAAATACTATCATATGTATAAAAGAAAGTTATGAAATGTCAATGTTACAAAGTGTTTACAAGCAAATTTAAGTATATTAGGGTTTAATAACTGCCGAAAATATTAAATGAAGTCTTGGATGAAATTTATTTCTTATGTCGGTTTTTCTACGTATTTGTAAGATATATATACAAAAATTCATGAAAACAAGTAATAAAAAATGTTTATCTTTTATTTCAAATTAAACAATTAAATTCTTACACCTGGAAACATTTGTCTTCCATTTTATCAAATTGACAATATTTGAGAATATATTTAGTTGCTATAAACAATATTTGTTGTCTATGAACAATATTTGTAAAATTCTAATCATAAATGTATGCAAATTATATTAATTTTAATTTTTTGCCAATAGAATTAAATAAATATTAGTCATGTAAAGAATCAAAATACGAACAAAAATTAATTATCTTTACAATAACTAGATCTTGTATAAAACCTATCAAACAAAAAAAAAATATATATATATATCAAACATTTTAAATTATGTTAAACTTATATAAATATCCTCTTAATAATCCTAAAAGAATAAAATTTATTTTAAGAATTTAATCAATTAGTTCTTACAATTAGATGATACGAATGCACCGCCATTGCGTAACTACTTGAATCAAAGACTTTATTGAAAATAGTCTACGAGAAAATTTCAAAATACTGTTAAAGATATCGGAGTTTATAACGAAGGTCACAACCACGCATAAGAGATATATATACATGAATAATGATGGCGCGGTATGGTTTTATGATTCTAATTCCACTGATAGCCCTCAATCTTCGAGTTTATACGGCAAAGTCGAGTGATCAAGGTTATTGTTTGAGTTACTCGCCGCGTGGTGGCATTGCGATCAGTGGCGTAAAAGCAAAGGCAAAGGAACGTAACGTTATGGACGAAAGAGAAAGAGACGGATAATTTGCGTGGGTGGTGCGGAAAAGAGTAAAGAGGGACGATGAAAGCAGCGATACGATAGGAAACGGTGCATACGCGAGTTCTGGTGGATACATTGAACGTTGCGAGTTAACGTGTGCCAAGTAGCATCTCGTAGTTCATCTGTTTACTATCTTATTTTCCGTATCTTTTAACGTATCGAGTTGACTTTCTACATTGAACTCGTTCGAATGAAAAAGATAGTTTGATAACGTCGTAATACAAAAAGTAAACCGCTTCTTAGCTTTCTCTTTTTGAACTTCGATCGTTGTTTCGTTTACGGTTGAAGGACATTATTGGGACATATGCGAGAAGAATAATTGATAGAGAAAGCGAGAACTGTTGAAAGAAAGAAAATTATGCGAATGAAATCGCAATGAATCGTCATTGGGGAGTACGCGATAGGTGTGGCGCGTAAAAAAAGGCGCGCTGTAAAGTGGTGTGCGCGCGCGAGCGCGTACCCGGTATTTTCTGACTGTAGTAGAATAGTAAAGTAGTGTAGTAGAGTAGTATAGTAATAGTAACGGTGGTAGTAATAAGTAGTAAGAAGGTTGACGAGCGAATGTTTTCTTTTCTGCTAGTATATACGTACATATATGCATTGAAAAATGAAGGCGGAACGTCAAAAGAGATTTTTATCGAGTACTTGGCACGATAGGAGATTGGTGTCGATTTGGTGGCTTTCGAATTAAGTATTGTTATTATTACTATTATTATTATTATTATCGTAAAAAGAAGTGAAATAGAAAAAGAAAGATTATAATATAAATATATTATTCGTCATACGAATAAGTGAAAGAGTCCGTAAGTTGCAAAGAGGAGAGAAAAGAAAAAGCAAGAAAGAAAGAGGGGAAGAGAAAGAGAGACAACACAGTGCAAAAGAGGAAAAAAGAAATTAAAGGAAAAGTGAAGGCGGAGAGATTGGCGGCGGAGCACCGTGTGCCGTTGCAGCACAGCGTGTGCGTGCGTTCGTGCCTATGCGTCCAAGTCCGCCGTGCCGCGGTGATCTTCGCAGTGGCTACGGCCGCAGTGGTGGTGGTGGTGGTGGTGGCGGCGTTTGCGACGACAGTGGAGGTGGTGGTGGTGGCAGCGACGGCGACGGCGACGGCGGCGGCGGAGGAGGCGGCGACGGTGACGGTAAAAGAGAAGGAGTGGAAGTGCTGGCGACGACGGTGACGGGTTGGTGGTGGTGGAGGGGGAGGAGGTTCGTCGTCGTCGTCGTCGTTGTCGTTGGTAGTAGTGGTGGTGGTGGTAGTGACGGTGGTAGTAGTGGTGGTAATAGTAATAGTAATAATAGTAGTAGTGGTGGTAGCAGTGTTGTTGGTGGAAGGAGAAGGGAACCGTCGTGTCGGTTTGTCGTCGTTCTTGAGTTAGCGCGTGTGCGTGCATCGTGTGCGCGTACACCGCTCTCCTTTGAGGCTTGCGCGCGAGCGCGCGAGCGCGTGTGTTCGTGCTATCCCCCCGCGCGCGCATCCAAGGAATTCACGATCGAGCAACACGGAGGGACTCCCAGCAAATGTTTAAATGGACGCATCGTCCATTATCACCCAAGTGTCGCGGGATGACGAGCTAGGCCAGTTTAATAACGAGAAAGGTAGGTAAACATAACGAATACGGCTCCCAATCCTACGCCTTTTTCTACATTTTTCTTCCAGATGCTGGATGGAATCTGCACCTGTTACGGGACTGCACCGCGCCTCTCCTCACCTTGTCTCTCCCAAACTTTGCTTCGGTCTTCTTTTACCTACCCCCCTTTCCCGCTCTCTCTCTTTCTCTTCCTCGCTCTTTCCTCCCCGTTCCTCTCTACTCCTTCTTGTTTCCTCCATTACTCGTCTCATGGTTTGCTTTCCTTCTTCATTATATCTATCTGTTTTTCTCTCTCTCTTTCTTTATTTCTGTGTCTCTCACTCGTTCTCGTTCTCTTTCTCTTTCTTCTTCGTCTCTACTCCTCCATCATCACGCCCCGCGTTTTTGCCTGGCCTCGCCTCGTAGTCGAACCGTACTTCTACCCGTTGCCCCCCTTTCCATCTCCTTTCCTCCTCCAATCCAACTCGTTTCTCTCTTCCGTGCCTATATCTTACCTTGCCACTGTTTTAATTTACGAACCTCCTAGCATTTGTGTCACTAATGCTATCTTCGTCCTACTATCTGTGCGATGACGAAGATATTTGTCGTTGTTACATGTTCGTATAGGACATTATTATGAATGTTAATGATTCCAAAAAATTTAGCCTACTTTCATGTTTTATTTTGTTGATACATCATTTTCTATATGCTTCTAAGAATAAGTTATTTTCAAACAATTTAAGTTTTATAATGTAAGAGCTAGACATATATATTTCTCTTTCCCTCTTCGCATAATATTATTAGTAAGGTTAAGATATTATTTTGTATTTTTATTTAATATAGTCCAATTACCACGAGAGAATGAAGCGGCCAGCAACGGTCCCACAGGTGGCAAGAAACCAAGAGGACGTGGACTCTTGCGTTCTCTACTATGTTGCCTTGGTAGAGGACGAGGAAGTAGTTCTAAAAGTTCCAAAACAAGTTCGCTACAAGGAGATGGACGAGGTTCACCGCCACCAGGAACTGGGTCCCCACGGTATCTTTTACCGCCTGTCAGACACCAGGATATGCATAAAAAGTGCATGGTGATCGATTTGGATGAGACACTTGTGCACAGTTCTTTCAAACCGATCAACAATGCGGATTTTGTTGTTCCTGTAGAAATTGATGGAACAGTACACCAAGTGTATGTCTTAAAGAGGCCTTATGTCGATGAATTTTTGCAGAGGATGGGAGAACTATATGAATGTGTATTGTTCACAGCGAGTTTAGCTAAGGTACTTATAGATTTCTACATTTAACAATCAAAATATACATTTATTCGATTCATATGTTATTAGATAAATATCTAACGTACATTTATGTTTATTTGCGCAGTATGCTGATCCTGTAGCTGATCTACTTGACAGGTGGGGAGTGTTTAGAGCAAGATTATTCAGAGAGTCGTGTGTTTTTCATAGAGGGAATTATGTTAAAGATTTAAATAAGCTGGGAAGAGATCTACAACAAATAATTATTGTCGATAACAGCCCTGCCAGTTATATCTTTCATCCTGATAATGCGGTAAATATTAATTTATGCTCTTTCAATACCAAACTTAAGAATACATAGTTGTAAAATATTAAGAAAAAATTGGATTTTTAGGTTCCAGTGACATCCTGGTTTGATGACATGACGGACTCAGAACTATTAGATTTAATTCCATTCTTCGAGAAACTTAGTAGCGTGGAGAACATTTATACAGTTTTGTGCAACAGCAACCATCCATATAATCAAGTATCAACAACGGTACAAAACAGTCCCAGTCCTGGATCAGGTTCGCTTGGTGCTTCCTAGCCCCACCTATATTCTGGTCAAGTGACCAGTCTTGTTATCACTCGATGTGCATTAAGGAGAATCTTAACTGATTTGTCCAATGCTAACCACTTATTGTGCTGCGATGGATAATCGGGTATGCCCAGTTAGATATTTTATCTAAGGCCAAAAGTATACCCGTATTATTAGTCTCTGGGTGAATAAGATTTCTGCGTATCGTTTCCCTGTTATATATAATAATAGTGCAACATTATTTGCACTTCGCTTTATCGTTGCCTTCACTTTTTCTTCCTAATAAAAACAAGCAGCAACGCGATGGAGAAGAACTAACGTTTACAAAAAGAATAAAAAGAAAAGGAAATAGAAACAAACAAAAACAGAAAAGAAAGAAAGAAAGAAATAGATAGATAGAGACGACGATAAAATGATTTTTATTTTTAAATAATAGGCACACCAATCAGCGACTCTCATTCTATTCAATTTTAATTCATTCAAAACGCGGGTTTTGTTTTAAACATTATAGAATTTTTTTCCTGACGTTGATCAAACAAAAATAAGAAATCGATAAATGCTTCAGTATAATTAGTTAACCCTTTGACTGCGGTGCATTCTCGCACGAAACCGTCGATATTTATATGAGGCGCGATATTCGTATGTCAGTCGTTGCTGTGTGACTGACTCTCGGCACATCGTTATCCTCATTATTTATCATTTTCTATAGAGGATGTATGTGTATATGTGTACGCCTTTCGTAGTCATAGGATTAACTCAAAGTACGTACGCAAATGTGTGATTTATATCTTTGATACTGATGAAAGTGAAAAAAGAAAGAAACGAAGGAAGAAAGAAAAAAAAACAAAAAAAAAAGAAAAAGCAAAGGGCTGAAGAGAAAATAATAACGAATGATATATTTCTTGTTGAATTAGTACACGCAAATTTTTTGTGCTATTGCATGATCTTTACTTGCTGAATACCTCAATGGATAATCTTAAAAATTGAATTTAATCCTGAATATAAGTCGCACAGAGAGAGAGAGAAAGAGAGTCATACGAGAAATCATTAATCAATTAAAAAGTATGAGTCGTTTGACGGGTCGTTCGATGTTATATCTTTTTATTTATTTATTTATGTATTTTTTTTTTTTTTTGAAATTCATTTTATTTGGACCAATCAGTTAATAGATTGTGCATTTCATTTGCTGGCATATTAAAAAAAAAAGATTATATCGCGTTCAAACTTTGAGTCCTGTGTAAAATAAGTTCTTTTTTTTATTTTATTTTTTTTTTTTTATAGCATTTTTCAAAGGATCGACGATAATGAAAAATAATATTTACAATTGTTACGTGACGTAATATTGAGAATGTTTGTAAACAAAAAAAGTAGAAAAGCAGAAAAGAAAAAAAAAATATCCAAAAGGCTGGCAACTTAAAATGATGATCGGAATTTGTTTTCTAATCATTTTGAGAGATATCTTCCTTGTATTTTAAATATCATGAATTTTAATATTAACAATAATAATATTAATAATATTTTAGACTAGGCTATATTAATATTTTCATGATTTGCCGGTACGATTGGCTCTTTCATTTTTTTTTTCTTTTTTTTTTCTCTCCTTTAAAGGGAATGTGTGCCAGATAGTGAGAGTCAACTAATTTAATTACAAAAAAATGATATATATATATATCAATTTAAAGAGACCGAGCCAAAATGCATATCATTCTCTCCCTCCAAGCGCAATCGTACGGATAATACAATAATAATAATAATTAAACAAAAAATCTTATGTTAAATGAATAATTATAATAACATCATGGTTAATGAATTAGGTTTATATAGACATAGAAAAATTCCTTTGATAGGGGTTGGTAGAAAAAAGAAACAATACGTGTAAGTATGTAGCTGTATTCACACTAACAGTGATTGACGATTGATTTTTGCACGCTTTTTATCGTATATATACATACATAAATGCATTATTATGTAATGTACAGATTGCGCATTACGTTGATATATAATCAATCTTATTATCATTGCTTATAATTTTTATTCTCGTTATAATTATGATTTTATTATGTTATTATATTTTTCTTTCCTCAACCTTCTTAAACCTTTGCCATCCCCTACTCCTACCCTTACCCTTTACCCCACTTTCTCATGATTTTCATCTGTCCATCTTCTCATAGTTGTTACATTAATGTTATTATATTATTGTCATTTTGTGATTATTTTTAATAATGCTATTATTATTATTATCATTGTCTAATTCATCCTTCATGTGACTGGTCCACATTTCATTAAAGTATTATATATGTACATATATAATATTTATTATATTATATATATCTATAGATATATATAATACGTATTGTTATATATATCTATATATATATTGTTTATAATGTTCTATATTTGTTGCCGTCACACGAATGTTTTTTCATCGATCGATATTTTTGTACCTTAACCATTTATTACAAATTCGTAATTTTATTATTATCAAGGAAAGAAAGAAAGAAAGAAAGAAAGAAAAAAAAAGATCAATCAATCAATCAAACCTATACAGAAAGTTTAAACACGACAAATTTGTTTTTATTAATATTTTGTTGCATTTTTCATTATAAAAAAAAAGAACAAAAAAAAAATAATAAAAAAAAATATATAAAAATTGTATATTTTCCATATATTTATATATAAATATACACTGTATGTAATAATATCTTTAAAAATTTAATTAGTATTAACTTTTTGTTAAAAATTCGAAAAAAAACACAATCAATATTCCAAAAACAAATTGTAAAAAGGAAAGAAAAATTTAAAAAAAGTATTTTAAATAAATAATATGATGAGATTTTTATTTTGATTTATTTTATTTCTTTTTTTTGTTTTGTTTTTACGAGCAACTTATTTTGTTTACATAAGTGTGGAAAGTTATGTAAAGAGATTAAAATGATATGTATATTCATGAACGCATTACATACAGTGTTTAAAAATCATCTAACATCACTATATAAGAATAATTCGCTGATACATTTTACTTGTGCAATTTATTCTTATTATTTTTTACAAAAAAATTTTCCAAATTTATCAACAATCTTAACGGGAAAAAAAATAATTAGAGAGAAGAATTTTTTACGATAAAAATATATAAAATATTGAAATGAAAGTGTGAGCGTGTGTATGTGGTTTAATTAACATAAGTGAAAAAAATATATAATAAATAAAATTATTCTGTTAGGTAATTCGTATGGCAATGACCTAATTACACGAATTGCGTAATAAATTTATTTTTTCTTTTTAATTTTTTTTTTTTTTTTATTTAGATTACCTTTTTTAGTGTATAATTATTTTATAAAAGATCACGAAAGGTAGAACAAGCTTTTACAAAATTAGAAATGCTTTTTTATTCGTATATAAGGACGTATATACTTGTTTAATAATAATAACAACAACAACACATACACACAGACATATACATACAACCTTCAATTATAAGCGAGGCTTAAAAGAAATAGTATAGACTGTTATAAGTGGATTTGTTTTCATTATGTTATGCATTTGCCCTTATAGTAAATTATAAGAGGATTCAATCGTATTAATGTTAATAATGCAATACGTACTTGAAAAAAATATGTAGACGGAAATATTGTTATAAATTGTAATTCTTTTAAACTAGTATGATCAAATCTCTCTATTTGCTATATTAAAAAGATAATTGAACAAATATATATTAAAAAAGTTATTATAAATGATACTTCCTTTAAGCTCGGATAATCTTAAGTCTTTTTCTATATTCATCAAATAAAACTTCCTAACAATATTAAATGAATTAATTTAAAAGAGACGCGAATTTTGTTGAACACGAATTTTACTCTATTATTTTCATTAATTATTTCCGTATAATAAAATAGTACAAATGAATACAAAAATCTTCTTCAGGCTCTTAACAGAATATTTTGCACGAGCGAAACATGTATGAGTTTGATATAATTTTTAATATTTGGAATGTGATATATTCAATGTTATTATTATTAATTATATGATTTGCGTTGTGTGGCAAAATAGAACGAGATACCGTGAAACACTTGTACTTACAATTAGTTAAAAGGAAAGAATAATATTTTCTTTCTGTAATGTTCAAGAGAAAAAGATACAGAATGGAGTACTTTAAAATGTATCACGCAAAAGAGAGAGAAAGAACAATCCTTTAGCACTTCCATTGAGGCTTTTATATTTACTTTCAATATATATACAGCGATTAATTTATGCATATATGTATATGTATATATTTTTATATACGCACATATATATATATGCTAGAACAATATTTTAAAATTCACGACTTTTTCTAATGTTCCTTTTTTTTTCTTTTTAATGAATTTCATTCTTATTAAGTGGAACACATTGTTAAAAGAAAAGTCACGAATTTTTTTACGTTGTCCTGGTATATACAATATTTAGATATATGTGTATACATGTTTTTTTTTTTCTTACTTTTTCTATATTACATATTAAACACGCAGAAAACGAGAAAGAGAGAGAGAAATAAAATGAATGAATGAAAGTGAGAAAGAAAGGGAGAAAGAGAAAAATGAATATATTATAAATGTATATACAGTATAAATGCAAATGATAAAAACAAAAAATAATTGTATTTTGTGAAGAAATCTTGTAAAAAAATCGTTTCTCTGTCTCGCGAACTTCTCTGTTTCTTTTTAAATCATAAAGTATTGTTTTTAATTTAAGCAAACGGAGAAGAAGAAGAAGAAATTAATGAATTTTTTCATTTTGTTATTTTCCTTTTGAATGTTAATTTTATTTTTTATTTCTTGTCCCTCTTTGTTCTTTATTATTATATTATATTAGTATTGTTTAATTTTAACTTGAGAGATTGTACGTCTCGTATTTGCGTATGGGAAAGTAAAAACTCTATTCTCGTAAAGAAGATATCGATAGCCTCGTATCCCATAACGCCCAGCCAAACGACTCTATAGAAAGCCAATACACGTACACACATCATGCATAGATCTTGTAACGGAAATATCGCATATATTTTCATCGATATATGCGTTATATACATATGTAAAATAGAACAAATATAGAAAAAGAAAGCTGATTTGTTTGAATTCATACAAACACATAAAAATACACGAATACACCATCGTAACTATCTAAATGGAACTTTTAATCTGCGCGATACCTTTTACAATTATTGTACTTCTTTAATATATGTATATATATATACATATATGTGTGTATATACGTGTGTATATATATGCCAAAAGAGAACGCGAGGTGTTTAATGTTTTAAAAAATAATATTCAATACGATATTTTCCAACGATACGAATAATATACATATGTGTATATATATATATGTACGTGTATACATATGTGTATATACTGTAAAAGAATAAAAGAAAAATCACATAAGGAAAAAATTACAAAAAAATAAAATTAAATAAAATAATAAGAAAGAAAAGATAAACAACTGTACAAATATGTAGCAAATACCTGATGAACTCGTCTTTTTTACGTTAATTGATATATCGAATAAGTGTCGTCGAAAGCTTCGAAGACAAATTTTATATATCTTCTATGTCTCCCACCACATCCTAAGAGAAGAAAAATAAAAATAATAATAAAACAAATCAATAATTAAATCACAACAGCGAAGCACTCAGAATTGCGTACTTTTCGTATGAAAACGAATTCCTTATTGAATTCGATTTGAAAAAAAAAAAAAAAAAAAATAGAAAACAAAAGATTGAAATGAATAAATAATTTAATTAAAAGCGCTTAGACGCGAAGTTTGTGCTTCCGTAAATAAATACAAAAAAGAAAAATGAATTGCAACTGGCAATTATGAAATAGAACGCAAATGTTTTCATTAAAAAATACAACAAAAAAAGTAAAGAAAAATTTGATTGCCAGTAATTTTACAATTTTACTATCGTCTTGCATCTATAAACATATAAATATATGTGTATATATACATATATACATATATTGATTCCTTAGTTGGAATGCGAAACGAAATAAGAGAATAAAAAAAAAAGTTTTTACTCATTTTTACCAGATATTTGATCGTGTGACATATTTGTAACATGTTGGAGTAAAACAAGAGTTTTCCCCCGACGTATTATACCACGAGTATGTATGTAATTATTATATAAATAAACATTATTAGTTTGCGCGCGAATATTTCGAATACTCGAATTACTTTGATTATCACAAATGTGTAAGTAATACGAGCACGGAGAAAATTATATGCCATTAATCTGAAAAAAAATGAATATATATTTATGTGTATATAGAACAAAAAAAAACGAATGATTATGAAAGTGATCTAATTATAAATCAGATATATCTTTCATTTTAAAATACACATCTTATATTATTGCTCGTGAAATTGAATTATTATTTGTAAAAATTCAATTATACACAAAATGTCTGTTAGATGAGAATCTAAATATGAATTATCTAAAATCAACTGAAAAATTTAATTACCCGAAGAAAATGATCTCCAAAAAATGTAGAATTTCTTTTTTGATGACAATAATAACAAATACATTAGTATAGATTTTTTCTTGTATGTAATTTGAGAATTTTAAAAATAGCTTCTTACAAAACACGTTTTTTGATATCTTAAATGGTTTATTGTTAGATCACTAATCATATATATATATATGTATTATATATTATATCAGCGATTATTCTGACATGTTACGAGATAGTCGAATTATCTGATATCGCAATCTTCATCATAATATCATGTCTGTGTATCGTTTTTCTTGATAAGCCTTTTAAACATAGATCGCGTAACGTCTTACGAAATATTTTTTATATCTCGATAGTCTTCTTCTTTCCTTCTCACTCTTTCTCTCTCTTTTTTTCCTTTTTTGTCTTTTTTATCGGTGTTGTAATATTTTATTCCAAAAGAAATAATCAAAAAAAAATCGAGAATTGAATGTAATTTTTTCATAAATTTTGTTTTCCTTTTGCAAAACGATACACAACAATCTAACGCAAATGACGAAATAATTTTAATTTGTAATTCGCGTTGGCATTAGAATAAAAATGTTTCAAATAAATTTCGTTTATTCGTATTTATATAACGAAAAATGAAAACAACAATGACGACAAAACTTGCTTTTACGTTAAACGTATCGATAGATTGTTTGAGAGAGATAAAAATAGTCGAAGTTATATTAAAGCCAATAATTTTCTCCGTGCTTAAGCGTTATTTCGAGAAGACACATACGGGCTTATGCGTAAACGTGTGTGTTAATAAATGAATCGATAAAATTGTAAAAAGAATTAAAAAAAAAAGAAGAATATTATATTAAAAAAAGAAAGAAAAAAGAAAAAAAGAGATGAAATGAAAAACGAAAGGAGAGAAGATACGTGAACGTTTATAACGTAGAGTGTGATGGTGTGGTGTGATGTGATGTGATGTAGTGTGGCCGCGTGCATGTGTTTAAAAAAAAAAAAAAATTAGAATAAAAAAGAAAAATAAGAAGAAACAATTGCAATGAAATAAAAATATCGCGTACGGGTTTTAGCAGTCCGTTAATAATTAATAAATTCGTAACTTTTTATATAAGCTGAACTATACTTTTCGTAAGAAAAATTGCAATGACAAACAACACACACATACACGCACACATACACACATACACATACAAAGCAAGGTCTCCAAATATGGCGCTTACGCTTTTTTGCGCCTTTAAATATCTTATAATTATTATAATTATATATATTGCTATGTACTGTACAAAATTGTCATAAAGAAGAAGAGAGAGAAAAGAGAAAAAAAAGCAAACAAACTACAAGGAATTTTTAAACGAAATCAGAGCGTTGTGTTTTAAATGCGATAAGAGAGTGAGAAAAAAAAGAGAAATATATAAATATAAATATAAATATAAATATAAATATATTATATATGACAAACACAAAAAAAACATACACAGGATACGAATATATACATACACAGGCACACGTGAATATTGAATGAGAGTTAAAGAAAAAGATAGAGTGAGATAAAGAGAGAGTAATATTGAGAGTGAAAGAGTATATGTGGACGAATGTATGAATGTGTGTGTTGTGTGCAAGGGTTGGGTAGCGATGAAAGTGGGGTAAAAATAAAAAAATGAAAGTAAACAAACAAATAAAACGAAAATGAGCAAAATGGAAAATAAATAAATACAGAAAAAGTAAAAAAAAAAATTAATAAATAAATCACGCGCAGAATGAAAGATATGTGTATGCATGTAAACAAGATTAACAATAATGCCTTGATTTGTAAATAAAACTTCATCACTTCCACTAATGACAAATTTATCTCTACACATTCAGCCATTCCCGTTTTACGTAGATCTCATTAAACAAAAATATTTCAAAGAAAGAAATAAAAAAAGAATAAAAAAGAATAAAAAAGAATAAAAATAAAAATAATAATGAAACAAATAAGATCAGCTTAGACTGATACAAATTAAAAATAATGTCTTCTGTGTCAGAGGTTTCTCTGTGAAATAAATAAATAGAAAAGAAACAAAAAATTTCAAGAAAGATTTTTGTATATACGAGGATTGGTTGAAATGTTTTGAGCCTTGACAAAAACCCTTCATTATTATTTTTTTAAATAAAAATATGGTGGCATATCTGTGATCAAAATTTCAAGTTACGAGAATCATTCTTGCAGTGACCCCGTACCATACGTGCAAATATATATGTCTTTAAGTGTGTATATAAAACGGTGTCTCTATTCTGATTCAAATGACGTGGTATTTAGGTCGAGCTGCTCGATCGCACACGATTACTCTCGATATTGGATTTCCGTGGGTAGTTCTCTTGAAGTAAAATGTCATCAGTGACGTCCGCCTACTGTATTAACGATAACTTAAATATTTACCATTTAAAGTGGTTAAATGTGATTGAATGCGTTTCATTCAACGAGGGGTTCTTTCATCATTTAATCTTATATAGTAAACAATATATAGGTCATTAATACTGACTCACTATATATACATATAATATGAATATTATACACAATGTGAAAAGGAAGATGCATGTGCATATGAACTCGATTTATTTTTATTTCGTGCGTCTAAAAATACAGGTGAGTGAAATCAAACAATATTATTAAATGCACGTTCACATTCGATCATTCAAATTTCGCGGTAACATATGGCGGACGTGCATCGCCTAGCGTCAACGACATCTTTATCTTAGAAATTCTTTTAACTACGTCGTATTAAAATCGTTCATAACTTCGATCGGGCGAATTTTTTTTTTGTCAAACGTATCACGAAATCATAAATATTTAAACAGTTTAATAATAAATAAACCAATTTTTTAATTATCATTTCAAAATCATCGTATAATTAATAAAAATGATATTTTGTATAAAAAAGTAAGAGAGATCATTTTTGTTTTTTTTTTGTTTTGTTTTGGAAGGAGCGAGAAGAAAGAAGAAGGAGAAAGATTTTTTTTGTAGTCCATTCTCTTTTTATACTTCATATCTTGGAGTATAATCTATTTATCAAAAGTCCAAAAAGAAAAAGTGTATCTAGTTAACGTGTTCTACGCTAGAGCTCGATGTAAGGATTACAATTTGAAACATGGCTCAATAACGCGCCACTACTTTTCTCTGATCGCAGATCGTCTGTAACACACATCCGACTACCGCGCGTCGCAATTTCAAATGTTGCTTACACTAATCCTAACGAAATGTCGCGTGTAATGAGTTATATCACAAAAAGTGACATTATATTAAAATTAAATATAACAACGCCAAACGATAAAGAGTTAACGCCCTGGTTAATTGTCAAAAATGGCTAACCATTGAAATAGTATTTTTTGTTGAATATTATTTTAGAAATAATAAACGACAAGAAAGAGTAAAAAAGAAAGATAGATAGAGAGACAGAGAGAGAGAGAGAGAGATAGAAAAAGAAATAGAAACTTTATTATTCTCAGTGAATATATTTAATCTTAAAAATTAACGTGTGTCCATTTAATAATTAATATAATGCCGCGCATAAAAGCATCGCCGAAAAAATATGTTAAAACGAATAACTTAAATTCGACTAGCAACACTTGGGTCTTTCTTATGAAAGGTTAGTTCAAGCAAATAATATTATTATACATTACGGTTTCATTTGTATGTTGTTCTTTTAAATTAAGAGTAAAATAATGTTTACATTAAGAACAAATTACATAAGATTTGGTTACTTTGTCATATATTTTAGGAGATAGTTTAGAAGGCAAAGATGGAAATTTGCCAAACGTAGTCAAACTTAGACACCCTGCGTCAAGTCAGCCGGCTATGTTTGTCTTCAGCCCTGGTGATCTTACCATACAAGAGGTTTTAGCATTTGATGAAAACAAAAGGTCATGGTTTATAGATGATAATGTTAAGTCTGATGGAAAAATGCATCTTTCCACTCCTATTGATCCAATCTTTTTAGTTTTACCATATCTAAGAAAGGTGATTTTTTTGAAGAGATAAGAATTAAGTAAGAAGATAATTATGTATTTTTATTAGTTATTATATTGTGTATGTTATTTTAGTCACCGCAAATACAACCTCTCGACCAATGTTTATGGGACGAGGATTATCCAGAAACACCTCGCTTAGCTCATTGTCAAAACTTAAAGTTGTCTTTAGTTGCTGATCGTAAAGGTGATGAATCTCTTCAAGCTTTCAAGTACAACGAAGAAAAAACATTAAATTGGTTGAAAAAGAAAGTAGAGAGAGTAGCTGAAGTCTTAAAACAGAAAAGTATTCATGTATCACAAGGTGCTTTAAGTGCTACCTATGTTAAAAGTACTAAATATGAAAGCGGTACTGATTTAGGTAGGAACTTTCTTCATCTAATAAAAAAAGAATCATAAGAAAAGAATGAATGAACGAATGAATTTATTTACTTACAAATGTCTTCGATATTTCAGAATATTTGAAATATGCACATGGTATAGTATCCGAATATTTGGCTGATGATATAGCAAAAAAATTGGCACAATATTTAAATATACCAGATGAAGTAGAAAGAAAGCGTAAATTGATTAGTCCTAAGGAAGTATCGGAAGAAAAGAAATTCAAAAGAGATACTTTAGAAGAAGATGTAACTCCACGTACCAAAGCTTTGGATTTGTCTAAACCAGAAAAGGTTTGTTAACGATAAAAATAGGTTTCTATATATTTAATGCATATATGCATGATTTATTATTTATATATTACTTTAGCCTCAGAAAACTCCACCTATGAGTAAGAAGGAACTCTCTAGACAAAAAGCAGCCATTGGATCTAAAAGTATTACTAGCTTTTTTAAAAAAAAATGAATATTACTAGGGTTACATATTATAAATAATTTGAGACTGTAATAATAGGTTATATAGTACTTGCATTCCTATTAAAGTTATTCCTAAAACTTATAAAACTACTAAGCCAGGATGTTAATATATAATCTATTTTACAATGCGTACCATAATCATTATTTTCCTGTAACATTGTCTTATTATCCATAGTTACATATCTATATTTTAAATTGTTGGAGACTGGTTGTATAAAACTATTGTTAGCGATTTTAAAAATAATTCTTGTTTTTATAATATGATGTAAATGATGTGTAATATTTTTTAAAGCAACAGAATGGAAAAAAACATATTGTAATTTCGATCATTGTTTTCTATTGAAATTATTTATAATGATATATGTATATTATAAAACAAAGCAATATCTTTCTATAACTACTTTCGAATGTATAGGCTCTGTAATCAACCAATACCAATTATGAATTAAAAATCTTTTAATCTACGAATACATCTAATAATTGTTTCTTAACAATATATTATAACAACTCGTTATACTAAAATTTTCAATATTGTAAGCTATTTTTTATCTATCAAGATTTTGATATATCATTTTTTAAAGATATAAATACGTGTTATTTTTAATGTGATGTCATGAATATTGGAATTTTTTAAATAATTATTTTAACAAAAATTCTATTCAAGATAAATATATTTATTATTATTTAAATTTTATTATGTTAACAAATTTGTATACAATATTTATTAAATCTATTGTAATATCAGATAAAATTAATCTAATCTTGATACAACATTGCTTTTACCTCTACCCCCTTTATGGGGCCTCCATAGGTTCAGTCATTTCTACGTCTCTGCATTTTGCATTTTGTAATTCTCTTCGTATTTCAGGTGTAATAGTATGATGCGATTGTCTTTTTAATAAATTTAACAAGGCTTCTTTTTGTTCTGAACTTATATCACTTTTGTAACGTTGCACGAAAGTCAAAAATGCTTGATGCCATAGTACTGGTAATTCTCTTTTATCCCTTTCAAATCTGAAGTATGATTTTATAAATATTTAGCATTGGGTAATTTAATCGTTTATTTAATATATAATTTATTACTAATAATAATACTTTACCTTAAAAAGTGAAACACAAGACCATCTACTACTCTGTAGGGAAGTGCATATTTTTTGTCTAAAAATACTCTCAAAAAGATACTGTTAGCACCGGTGTAATCCATTTCTGCGATTTTTAACATCGCCGCAGACGAATGTAACATTGGAATAGAATTTTTAGCTATCACCGAGCTGATAATAACTGCTTCTCTTAGCGTACATGTACCAGATTCTAAAAGAGGAAGTAAAACTCCTTTCATAAAGCCAGCGGGCTTAAACAAGGCTTTTCTCAATGCCTGATACAAATGAAAATTAAGTCTTTTGTATTCTGCTAAATCATCCCTAATACGTGGTAAGAGAACAAGATTAAAAAATCTTTGGGCCATTTTTTCTTTAAGATTGGATGCGAAGATTCTTGTTGCTTGATACATAGCTGCGGCAGACCATCTAGGTGGTTCAGTAATGTAAAGAATTTGTTCCCAGTTTCTTAAAGTCGGAATTATTTTAAAAGCTTTTGGCAATTTACCACTACGATATTTAGACAATACGTCTCTGACTCCTTGATACATTACTTTAACTCTTGGATCTAAATCTTGCATTTGTAAGGTACCTGCATCAGAGAATTGAGTTTCTATTTCTGTTTTTTTCTCTGTTAATTTTTCCATAATAATATCAGCTAATGTTCTCATCGGTACTGGATTTTTATTCATAAATTTTTCCAATGCACGTTCATCTTCTTCATTGATATCTAAGTTTTCAAAATAATAAGCATCTCCAACATCATCCTCACTGGATTCATTTTCATCATCACTAAATTCAACTCCAAGTTTTGTCAATGGTTTTTTCATAGAATTTGGTACTTGACCCTCATTATTCTCCTCTTCAATTTCCATTTGTTGTTTCCTTGCTTGCAGCAAGATTTTTCCGGTAAGATTAGAATCGACATACTGAAAAAATTATAAAATAAATTATTTCATACGTTCTTATAATTTTTTCTTTGTTAACATATATAAAATAACAAGATGCAATATAACCTCTTCATCGTCTTCATTGCGTTTTCTATTTTTCTGCCTATTTTTTGCTGTAACAATCTTCTCTCCTTCTATTTGTTCCGCTAATCCTACTTTGGATCTTTTTTCTCCTGCAGATACTTTAATTTTCTTAGCCTTACCCATATTTTTATTTTATTAAAAACAAACAGAGATATAACTCGACACACGCGAACATGTGATTTTTAAATGGTATAAATAAGGTTAGGTTAGCTATTTATGTGCTACCTTACCGACTAATGTTAAATGCATCGACCCAAACATGCGCAAGAAATATACGGTAAAATTTAGGCGGGAATAAACACTGCGATAGTTTCATAAATTGTTTCATCTAATTTACTAAAAATTGTTTGAAAATAATAATTAAAAATATATTACAGTTTTATTTATACCATTTTAAAAATGGCACCGAAAAAAGCATCGAGAGATTATGTCAAAGATAAAGGTAAATTTTAAATTATTAATGTCAATTAATTTCTAACCATAAAAATTTCTATGTTTTTATTATATGTTACTGTATACATGTATATAATTTATAAAATATTTTATTAATTCTATTAATATATCTATTATTTTAGAACAACTGAAAACATTCTTAACTGAATTTATGGTTATGGATGATAAAAGTGGCGACAAAATATTTAAATATAGACAACAACTTACTAAACTTGCTCATCGTGAACAGATAGCTCTCATTATTGAATTAGATGATGTAAATGAGTTTGATGATGAATTGGCTGTTGCTATTGCAAATAATACACGAAGATATGTTAACATTTTACTAGACGTACGTATGCAGTCTGCTATATTTCGATTTTATATGTTACATTCTATTTGAACAATTTGGTCTTTCCAGCTTGTTCAAGAAATTCTACCAGATTTTAAAGAGAAACCTGTACCTCCTAAAGATGCATTGGATGTGTACATTGAACATCGGTTATTGATAGAAAGTCGTAACAGACATCCCGGTGATCAACGAGATCCTAGGAACAAATACGCTCCAGAGCTTATGCGACGTTTGTGAGTTATAAATTGTGTTTGATTTTTAAATTATGATTTAATAAATCTTAATCATATTTTTACATTATATTACAGTGAAATATATTTCAAGGATTTCAGTGATGCTAAAGCTTTTTCTGTTAGAGAAATAAAAGCTGATAAGATAGGAAAATTGGTAACGGTTAGAGGTATCGTTACTCGATCCACTGAAGTAAAGCCTATGATGGTGGTTGCTACTTATACTTGTGACCAATGCGGTGCAGAAACATATCAACCAGTATATTCAATAAAATTTCCTAATATTTATACTAGAATATATTTCATATTATATTGATAATAACATTTATTTGAATTGTAGGTACAATCGCTTACTTTTATGCCGTTGAGAATATGTCCTAGCGATGATTGTCGTGTAAATAAAGCTGGTGGTAGATTGTATATGCAAACTAAAGGATCCAAGTTTATTAAATTTCAAGAAATTAAACTGCAAGAACATGTAAGATATTTTCATGAYAATTTACATTATTTTGATAAATAAATCAATTAATCAAATTTATTTCAGAGCGATCAAGTTCCAGTTGGTCATATTCCTAGATCAATAACAATCTTTTGCAGAGGGGAAACTACACGACAATGTTTACCAGGAGATCATGTAACCATTACCGGAATCTTTTTGCCCTTAGTAAAGACTGGATTCAATCCTAGGGGTGGATCTGCCCTTTTAAGTGATACGTATTTGGATGCACATGTATAAAAATTTATTATTTATTCGATTAATGATTTATTTTTTTTCCTGAATTTGAAAAATATTAATTTAAATGTATATTTTAGAGGATCGTATGTTGTACAAATTCACAAACCATAGATGACAGTAGTGCTCAGTTGACGGATGAAGAATTGGCATTATTATCGCAAGATGATTTTTATAGTAAACTGGCTACATCTTTGGCACCGGAGATTTATGGATTGGAAGACGTCAAGAAAGCTTTATTGCTGCTTCTTGTAGGTGGTACAGATAAAAAAAGGGGTGATATTAAAATTAGAGGTAAATATATTTTTTATGTTAATTAATTTGTAATAAGGAGGATAATAATTTTATTTATTTTCTATAGGTAACATCAATATATGTTTGATGGGTGATCCAGGTGTTGCAAAATCTCAATTACTTTCATTCATAACACGTCTAGCACCAAGATCTCAATACACTACAGGAAGAGGATCTTCTGGTGTTGGTTTGACTGCTGCTGTTATGAAAGATCCTTTGACTGGTCAAATGATACTCGAAGGTGGAGCTTTGGTATTAGCCGATCAAGGAGTTTGTTGCATTGATGAATTTGATAAAATGGCGGAGGCTGATAGAACTGCCATACACGAAGTTATGGAACAGCAAACAATATCGATTGCAAAAGCTGGAATCATGGCACGTTTAAATGCTCGAGTATCTATTTTGGCCGCTGCTAATCCTGCTTATGGTAGATATAATAGTAAGAGAACGATCGAACAAAACATTCAGCTTCCCGCTGCTTTGTTATCGAGATTTGATTTATTATGGCTCATTCAAGATCGTGCAGACAGAAGTAACGATTTAAAGTAATTATTCCTTTGTATCCGTGTTAGTTTTTATTATTATTCGATAACTAATTAAATGAATACGTTATATCTTATAGATTGGCACAGCACATAACTTATGTTCATCAACATTCTTCTCAACCACCTACTGAAACTGAAGCCTTAGACATGAATTTAATACGGAAGTATATTAATCTATGTAAAATAAAAGAACCTTCCATTCCTGAAGATTTAGCAGAATACATTGTCGGTAAGTGTTGGGTAATATTTTAAAGAATAATTTATTGAACTATAAAATTGAAATATTTATATTTATTATCGTTGCAGATTCCTATGTGGAAATGAGAAGAGAGTCGCGTAATAGCGTTGATCAAACTTTTACTTCTGCTCGTAATTTATTAGCAGTGCTACGATTGGCAACAGCATTAGCACGTCTTAGATTAGCGAATGCTGTTGAAAAAGAAGACGTAGCTGAAGCAAACAGATTGGTAGAAATGTCGAAGCATTCGATTAATTTTTCTGACTCCAAACCGAACAATGCTCAAAGAAATCCTATTGACAGAATCTACTATCTTATTTTGGAATTAGCCAGTGGCAATAAAACCGTTAAAGTATCAGATATATTGGAACGATGTACGAGTAAAGGATTTAAGCCTGATCAAGTGAACGAGTGCATAGAAGAATACGAAAGATTAGATGTTTGGCAAGTGAATCAAACGAGAAGACAGATTACTTTCATTCAAAAAGATTAATTCAATACATCTATTTTTATACATTTTCTTATCTTATCCTAATATATATCACATTGTACGAAAATTAACGTTTTTACATTTACTAAGAACGTTGATTTTCTTTTTTTTTTATATATATATATAAACATAATGTAATAAAAAAATGAAAAAATAAATTTGTTATTTTGACATACCATACGTCAGAAATTGAAATAATAATAATTCGTATGAGCAGGGGTAGATGGCACAGGTTGTTTAATACCTCGGTAAACTTCGGCAAAATTCGAAAGGATTCGGTTCGGCGGCGCGCTCTCGGCACGGGACGCTGTCGGCATGGTGGTCAGTCGCATCGAGCGATCCGCGAGGCGCGTGTCGCGTCCCCGTGCATATATGTGTGCGGGTGTGCGTGGGTCTCTCGTCAGTGTATATCGTGACTTTGATCGTGTCGTTTCTCAACGGTGGTGTCGTATTCGTCCATCATCGTCAACAGATTAGTAGTAATAAATAGCAATAAGAATAGCTCGTGATTGTCGTCGTGTCGGTGGACGTCTTTAAAGCTGGACATTAGTCGGTCGTCGTGTATATTTTCCGACTATTGGCCGGTAGTAGCCGAGGTCTTTGGCTCGGCTCGGTTCGGCTCTCCGGTGTGAACGCCGCGCGTGCATGTGGTACTAGTATCCGCGACACACGGTGCTTCATACGATAATCCAAATGTTGTCTTCGGATGCGACTTTGGTTGATCATCGTTTTCTCGATAGCGATCGTGGTCCTTCTCGTACTCGCCGACGTAGCGAGTTCATCGTCGTCGCTTGACAACGCGGTCAAATTGAGAAAGGAAGACAATTTAATTGAGAGAATAATAAATAAAGAAAAATACGACGCGACAACGATAAATAATAAGTGAAGTTATAAGAAGGAGAGAAGGAGTGTAGAAAAAGGAGCATAGAGAGAGAGAAGGAGAAGGTGAACGTTCGAGGAAGATAAAAAGATATAAAAGAAGAAGAGAAGGAGAAAAGAAAAGGGGAGGAAGAAAATAAAATTTGTAAAAAGTAAGAAGAAGAAGAAGAAGAAGAAGAGACGAACGACGCTCGTTGGCGAATTTTAATCACATCTGTCTCTCTATCTTGTTCTCTCAGAACCCGATTAAATACTTTCTATCTTTTTAATTTTTTTTTTTTTTGTATTCTTCGGCTAAGTGTAAGCTCACCGCGCGCGTCGCGGTGCCATTTTGGCAAAATGAAAATAATAACGGTGAGGAGGCAGGACGTAGGGCGTGCATCACCGGCACCGCTTCTTCTCCTCCTCCTTGGGATTTTACTCGGCGGTTGCGTCGACGCCGTTCTATCGCGTTTACCGCGTTCCCTCGAACGTTCGAAAAATGAGACCAATTGCGATAAAGTCGCTTTCTTTTTTGAGAACGAGAACAATGTTGTTGCGAGGCTGATTACTGCCAGCACGGATTCTGGGACCACATCTTCTCCTGCATCCAAAAGTAAGTCTCAAATATTTCTTTTTTTTTTATATTTTTCTTCTTCCATTACTGTTCTCGTTTGTTTTAATTGCATTTTGAACTAAGTCACGTGATCTCTTTCAAATTCAAATCACATTAACCAGTCGCGTGGATTTTGTTCCAAAATTTAAATTAGCCGCTTAAAACGAAGTTAATATTTTTCTATCTTTTCATCTGATTCGTTTTTTTTTTTATATATTCACCAATCATAACATTACTGTTCTCATCGTTTTAATTGCATTTTCTCAACTAATCACGTGATCTTTCCTAAATTCAAGTGGTATAAATCGATCACGTGATTTTGTTCAAAAATTTGAATTAGCCGCCTAAAACGCAGGTAACATTTTTTTATTTTTACATCTGATTCGTTTGTTATATATTTACCAATCGTAATATGACTTTGTTTACAATTCAAATTATCCGCTTTAAATATCGATTCCCATTTTGTTTCTCGTTTTTATCGAAATGTTTTCATTCAAACGATTGAGATATAATAATAAATAATGTCTGTGTCGTTCGATGTAATGTTGTACGAAATCAAAGAAAACGAAGTAAAAAATAAGATATATATATATATATATATAGATAAAAGGAGAGAGAATCGTATGAAGGAGGAGAAAACTCCTTGCAATACACTTGCCATTTCTGAGAATTTTCACGACGATGATCAGCGGCCTAGCAGCTCGATATATACGACTTGACGATAGACGTATAGCGCGCACGTGCTGCCAAGAAATCTTTAGACTTGATACGATACATGGAAGATAGAAACTTGTAAATATATATATATAAATATATATATACTAACTTGCCATTACTCTGTTGCTATGGTCAGCTGTTATTCGCATCTAACACATTTCAATTTTATTTTATAACTTTCTCGAAAGGTTAGGTTCTTCAAGTTTAAAAAAGAAAATATCTTTTTCTTTATTCAATTATATATGATACATTATCTGTTAAAAGTTTCTAATTTCTACGTAAATCTTTGAGTAATAATAGATTTATTTAATTATTATACACTGTAGAATAGTAATCGATAAATTTATAAATTTATTTATCTCCAAAATGAAAACTGTAAAATAA
>NW_015148971.1:2478831-2544808 GCF_001465965.1 Polistes dominula
ATATATATATATATATATATATATATATATATATATATATATATGTATATGTGTATATATAATACATATGTACAAACCATAAGCAACCATAAGCTTTTATGTGGGTTAAAAATTCTACGATAATAATAATAATAAAAAAAAAAAATCGATTATACTTTATCAATACTTTTTTACCTTTCATCTTATATATAAACCATACTTTTTTATCGGATCATGATCAATAATTTTGGATTACCGACCAAAAAGAAGAAAAAAGAAAAACCAGTCTGATCGACGAACCATTCGATATTTATTGAAAATGAAAAGAGACTTTTTTTTTTTTTTAGATCCGCGTGAAGAAAAGAAAGCTACGGAAATAAATTAAAAAAAAAAAAAAAAAAAACGAGACTCATGAATATATTTCCAAGAAGAGGAATATAAATAAAGATGGCTCTCGGGAGTGCTAGAAAACGCGTAAATTTGTCGAGTGCCCTCCTATTCCCTCACCCTTCCTTCTTACCTACGTCCCCTTTCTTTTCTTAACTTTTTTTTTTTTTTCATTTTATATGTATAAGTATATCGAATTGTCTTCGATAAGAAAATTATACAGGATGGTGATCGAAATTATTATTTGACTGAACCATAAGTTCTTAGGTTACTTTTACAAATTTATTCTTTTTTTATTTCATTTCTATACGAGCTTGTCTTTTATAATAATTTTTTAATATATATAAAAAAAAAACGAAGCTTTGAAAAAAGAATAATAATTAATTACATTATTCAATTAATTAAATTAATATTTAAATTGAAATATTCAAATCTCTTACAATTAAACTTAAATGATAATATATAAATATATATCATTAGCATCAAATGATAAATAAAATAATTTCTAGATAAAAAGAAAAAAAAAAGAAAAATAGAAAAAGAGAGAAAGAAAGATAGAATATTTGAATAATTTCAAATTAAATGTTGAAATTATCCTAGAACATTTGTGGCTGTTTTAATTGTCTTTAGTTTAGTCCCACACCCAAGTATAAAATAAACTTCAATATAGAACACAGAACTGTATCAACATAAGTATGAGTGAATATTATTCCAGGGACGGTGTATTTCGATCGGTAAAACTTTTCGATAGCATTTGCTGACTTTGATGTGTACACATAGTGTTATACATATACACATGTATGCATGTTTTGTATGTGTGTCACGTGAGAAGAAATAGTAGACGGTAGTATAGCAAGCAAGGCGCGGTGTTCCTTCAATTCAATTCCATTTAATATCACTTAAACGTTTATCGTGTAACAATCGTCGAAAGACCATGGTACCCATGATAGTAGGGACAATATAAATTAGAACCCCACAATTGTACACTTAAGAACGCTTTTGCTAATGTCATTTCCTTCTCGTCTTTCACTCTATCTCTTTCTATTTCTAACGATACTTCCTTCTACTCTCTCTTTCACTCTAAATCCTTTTTGTCCCTTTCGTTTCCTTCACTAATCAGTTTTTTTCTTTTTTATAAATTTTTATAATCTATTTTTACTATTTTGTTATTAACCCATTCGAGACCACGACTTTTTTCGAACATGGTTCAAAAGAGCCATTTTTTTTTTTTTTTTTTTNGTTATATTGCCAATTTTACAATGCCAAATTTTGTTCACAAATTATTATTTTAAAGATACTATTTATACAAAAAAAAAAAGTCTAACTTTAATCAATATAACTGATAATAGCAAAGTATGATTGCGCACATACTGTGTGTAAGTGGTTTCGAATGGGTTTACAATTAACTTTTACAGCTAAACGATACTAACATAAATAATAATTAATTAGAAATTTAGTGCTCCTTACTAAACATTTTATTACAATATAAAAATTATGTATATAGGTAGATAAAGGTGTATTGGTAAATTCGATATTGAAAAACTAGAGTAAGTGATTTTTATAAATTATTTTAAAATTCTTGACCCATATAGAAACTTATGACCCACATTCTGTACAAATATGTAGAGATTTTAAAAAAATAATGTAAGAACTCATGGCCAGTGTGTTATTATATTTTTTTAATATTATATTTAATTATATAATTATCTATATATACAGGGTGATCTGTAACTGGTAACTGGTAATCTTTTCTTTCAATTGCTACGAACTTTTCGAAAATATGTTACGAACTTTTTGGAAATAGCCTACAAACTTTTCGGAAATACCCTACGAACATATCAGATCAAGTAGACGCGTACTGTGCCAAAATTCAAAGTTGATTTTTTCGAAAACAAAGCATCAAACGAAAAATTGTTAATCTATATTTTCGATTTATTTTTTCATGTAGATTCACTCCCTTTTCGTTTGTACCACCAGGTACCGATTACCCTGTATATATACGATATTTAGGTGTATAGTTGGATATATATAGTTATATAATTAAATCTAATATTAATCAAATAGTAGAAAAAATTAGTACAACATTATCCTAATTAGTACTTTTAAATTATACAAATATATGTACACATAGATGTATTATACATATGGTTGTATAGTTTTAATTATACAAATATATATATACATATATGTGTACATATGGTTATATAAATAGATATAATATTAAAAAAATAGAGAAAAATAATAATAATAATAATAATAATAAAAAAAAGAATGATTTCATATCTTATGATTCATCTTTCCTTATCTATAAACTTTAATACATGGTACTTTTGTTATATGTATAGATAAATAGATAGTTATATAGGTAAATTCAATGGTAAAGAGTAGAGTAACAGAAAAAGTGAGAGAGATAGATAGAAATAAAAATAAAAATAAAAATAAAAATAAAAATAAAACGTAAGAGAACTGTTGAGAGGAACCAGTATGACCCTCTAGAGGATACCCGTTAGCCTCATTTTATTTGTTCGTCCATGACCCTCCTCTTTCAACGTAGATGTCGGTCTAACGTATTTTATCGGGCAATCGTCCTCCTGTAATTGCACAAGACGACCAAGTAGCCATCTTCTTCTTTCCTTTTCTTTTCGTATAAATCTTTCTATCTCTTTCTTTCTTCTTTCCTTTTCTCTGTGCAACTTTTGCGTGTGTTGTTATAATTGGGAGAAAAAAAAATAGGCGGATAAGGACTGGTGATCGACAAACAGCTGCCTTTCCTGACTGCTAATTAATTACAATAACGTTTGCCAAGTGGAATAGAACAAGACAAATAAGACAACGAAAAAGAGAAGTTGGGATAGAAGAAGATGAAGATGAAGATGATAATGATGATGATGATGATGATGATGATGATGAGAAACAAGAAGAAAAAAAGTATTTATTCGTTTCTTTTATAAACGAGAGACAAGACGAGAATAGATACGACAATTAGAAAGACGAAACGTATCTGTTCAGTAAAGATGTTTCCTTTTGAAATCTTTATATTTATATAAAGTAAACTTATAAATATATATATATTCTCTTTTATCTATCTTTTTCTTTTCTTAAAGAATTTAAATGAATTAAAGTATTTCAAAGTATTCTACGTTCAAGTTTATTTTACGTTAAATGGGGTCTTGAAATTTTAGATAAACTCTAAGTTCTTAGGTGATATTTTACATTCAATTTAGAATTTTTTTAAATTCTTTATTCAATATTATTGCATATTAATATTATGTCTTTGTACTAATCTTTTATTTGAAATTTTTATACTCTTAAATAATTTAGATTAATTAAAGTATTCCAAAATAGTCCAAAAATCTTCTTATTAGATAAATCCCAAATTCTATGAGGGTTTTTGCATTTATTTGTAAATTTGAAATTATTCAATAGTCATTAAATTTTTTTTATTTATTATTTCAATATGTTATATATTTATTATCATGTATATAATATAATTGTAAATGAGAGATATGAATATTTTTAAATATACACTTAATTTGTAGTTTTGGTATTAGTATTAATTAATAATAAATAAAATATTAAAATATTATAATAATTTAAATAATTAATAATAATTAAAATATTATTAATAAATTAGTATTATAGTTTCAGTATTAAATATTAATTATTATTATTATTATTATTTAGAGGCCTTATAAATTAATTTATACTTTTTCATATTAAAACACTAAAAGACAAGTTTGTAAAATTGTTATATAAAATTAATTCTATTCAATATTATTATATTTATTATTATTAATATTATATTTATATAAAACTCTTTTCTTTGATTTAACTTAGTCTTCTCTTAAAAAGTCTGATATTAGAAAAAAAAAAGAGATTTCTTTAACGCTTTTAAACGTTCAGTTTGAGTATCCTCGGTATTAATTTTTCAAAGAAATTACTCGGAATAGAATGGCACAAAAGAAAATGGCGGGTGATACGAAGATGAACGTTTAAATGGAAATGGAGTATGTTATCTCCCTCTTTCTCTTTATTCAAGTATTAGTTACACCTATACATACGTATATATATATACATACATGCACGTACTACACATATATATGTACATTCTCGATTGGATGAATCGTTCCGCGATAATTTTGTCCTCTAATCGAGACGCGAGGAATTTAATTGTTCAGTTCCTCGTTAGTTCGTTCGTTCACTCGTGAACTTACCAGACAAGAAGAATAAGAAGAAGAAGAAGAAGATGATGAAGATGAAGAAGAATAAGAAGAAGATAAAAGACTCGCGTGCATCCATCCCTCGAGGAATTTGATTTACGACTTCGGATTAATGAAATTTTCGTCGTCGAATAAAGTTCTTTTGCGGTTGTTAAAACACGACTTGGTTGTTCTATTACAGGTGTTCTCAACCTTCTTCTTCTTCTTCTTCTTCTGTCCTTTCATGGGCCACACATTGTGCTTCCGATTCTTATAATCAAAAAAGTTCACGTATAAATATAATAATAATAATAATAATAATAATAATAATAATAAATGTAATCACTTTGAATGGAACAGTATAGAAAATATTACAAGTTTATTTCTTAGGTTTTTTTAAAATGAAAAAGTTGAAATTAATTTGTCGTTGAAATGATTTGTTGAATGAAAAGATCAATGTTATAAAAATATAGATATCCGTTCGTTTAAAAATTGATTATATCTATATATGTTTGTATCCATTGAAGATAAGAAATTAAAGATAATATTTTTAGATTTGTCCCTTTTTCTCTTTTTTTTTAATATTATATTATGAATCCAATATCGATTAGTTCAAGATAGAATCGGATTAAAAGTAATGATAGAGGGAAAGGATATCTGTTTGCAACCGCACAACCAATATGGATAACTCGATACCACCGTGTGCACCTAAGTTATATTGGAAATAAATGATTTTTTTTGTTTCGAGAAACGTTGGTTAAAGATCTGCGGTTCTATCGATAACTATAAACGTTAGCGATTAGTGATTATGTTCGTTTAACTATATTTATTTCATGTATATATATATATATATATATATAATTATTATTATATTAATTTAATATTAATTATATTAATTATTTTAATTAATATTATTATATTATTTATTAATATTATATATTATAATATTAGGTTGAATATATGTTAGAAACAATGAAATATAATTTACATTTTATTCTTTTAAGAATTTTGTAATATGGACCGTAAGTTTTTAGATGATTTATAAATATTTAAAAACTCCTAATTAAATTTGTCATTTTACATGCGACATTTCTAAGAATATCTAATAAGACGTTTATTCAAATTTTATACTTTACTTAATTTATTTTATTTATTTTTCTTGTAATGAATTATACGAGTACAAGATACGCCAAACATTGTAAGATGATTTTAAAACTTTAATATGTTTATGAAATATACTATTAGATACATAATTAAATATATAATTTTATAAACGAGTTTTATTTTTATATATTCATAAAAAAATATTAGTACAAAATAAGTTTGGTAAAAGAGTAATTGATTAGTATACCAAACTAGAAACGTTTGATTCACTTATACAAATTTTTGACCCATCTTGTAATTCTGTCGTCAATAATTTAAATATCTTTGTCATAATATTTTATGTTTGTTTTTTTATTTAAAATATGTCAAGCAAGATATAAAGTAAAGTTAGAAATTTGAGAAATTGAGTGGTTAAGTGCACTTCCTAAGTGCGAAATCGAGCAAAAACCTATCCGAGCTGCTCTTTCGTGCTTTTCAAGTGGAAACATTTTTCTTTCTTTATTTCTTTCTTTTTTTCTAACCGATCGTATTTCTTTTCTTTATCATCTGTCGTAAGAAAAATTTATTAAACATATTTATAAATAAACGTAAGACCAGTAATATACAAAACTGCATGTTTGTTTTTTTGTACAAAGTATTTAAATATAAAATAAAATAAAAATAAGATATTTAATATATTTATTTCTCATTTTATTTTTTTTTTTCTAGCGATATGTGGTGCCTCATGCTGTGGACACGAAGTCGAGAATCATTTGAGACTCAAAGCCGGAAAGGATTTTGACAATTTGATTCATCATCACAGCAGGAGTCTTCAGGGACTTCTTGCCACGACTGCTGATTCATTAAGAGGTGAGTTTACGTTTTCTATTTATTTTTGTTTTCCTTTTTTAACATACTACTACTTCACACGGTCAAACGATGTATCGAATGAAATCCACTAACAATATTACAAATCGTTTACTTTAAAATAAAAAAAAAAAAAATACACATTTTAATTTTAAATAAGACAATAAAAAATAATTTCATTAGAAATATTCTTACGATAAAAATATAAATTAATTTAAAAAAAAAATAAAATAAAATTATATATATTTAAATTAAAAAAAAAAGAATAATAATTTCTTTAATAATTATTCGTAACATATTAAATGAGCCATCTGACTTACATAAATTACATTAAACGTTCCTAGCTTTACAATTACTAGTTTTACAATTTAAAATAAAAATAAAAAAATAATATATATGTATATATTCATAATAAATTATTTAGATTTTATCTATGATAATTTTTGGCTAATCCTATATACCAAGGTTTCTCCAAACGTCCAATCACGATGACCCAATACCAAAATCAAATCTGAGGATAGTAGAAATTTGATAGTAAAAAAAAAAATGTTTTGAACGCTTAATAATCACCAATGAATTAATAATAAATACCAGTTGAACAACATTATACGTATAGAATACGTTTGTTTGATTACTATATATCATAAGAGTATACAATTCACGAATTGCGAAAATATTTGTTGAAAGTAAAAAAGAAGGTCACCAAATTGAAAAATTGGAGAAACCTTACTGTATACTATAAATATCAAAATGTTCTGGCTGTAAGTGGGGGAAGTTGAAGGGAGGGGGGAGTTTCTGCGGAAAAATTAAATCAAAACCCACATCTTTATCTTCCTTTTTCACCATGAAAATAATACCTATTTTTTCGATAGAACGATAATGCAAGTTCACTTGAAAGAAAACAGAACACAACATGTACAAAGATATCACACGAACATGATCTGTCTTTTCATCTTTATGGAAAAACCACAGAAGAAACGTCGAATTTGACTTTTCGATAAAATCCAACACCTTTCCCCCTACCCCACCCTCACCCCTCCCACAATACATATATATACACTTTGAATAGTTTTACTATGAATAAGAATGTAAAGGGAAATGTATGGGATTGTAAGAAGAAGGAGAAGGAGAAGGGGAAGGAAAGGAGGAGGGGATGAGTCGAATACAAAATGGAGATCACGATAGCAAATCTCGTAGATTTATTCATGCTTTGATACTTCATTTAACCCTTTGAGTGCTGAATACTTTCACCTAAAATGTTTTGTAGAAATAGAATAATTTATTATTAACTAAATTATATTTAAAAATTAAAGTTGTTCCTTATGAATATAATTTAATTTAATTATTATAAATATTACATTATTTTACATTAATATTAATAAATACATATGTGTTTTGAACCGACCACTCTAGCAATTTTTTCCAAACGCATATATGCGTTCATAGCATTCAAAGGGTTAATTTTATTTTCTTTTTTCCTTTTCACTTTATTCCGATATTTTAATCCTTTTTTTTTTTTTATTTATTTTGATAACATAAATTGTTCGACAAGTAATTTTTTTTTTTTTTGTTAAAATGAAAACAATTTTTGCTTTGAGAAAAAACCTAGGACTTTCAAGTGGGCATAAACAATTGAATTTAATAAATTTAATCTCTCACCAATCTCATCTGTTGTTATTTGTCGGTTTGCATCAAGTAATGCTTTTATTGTGTCAGGAAAAAACGAAATTACTTTTTGAACAACCTAAATATAACATTGAGGATGATGATGATGATGTTTTTGTTAACGTTGACGAAAATTTTGGTCCAACTTTGTTTTTTTTTCTTTTTCATTTACTATTTTCTTTTCTTTTTTTTCTGGACGGAAATAACGAGTCTTGAGATTTAAAAAAAAAATACTAGAGAGAGTGAGAGAGAAATGAATTTACGGTTATAATGAGTCGTGAGGTATAAAAAAAAAAAAAAACTAAATTATAATTTTTCGTCAGAACGAGAGAAGAGAATTTTTGGTTGAAAATAACTTAAAAAAAATTATTATTCGAAATAGGGTGCCGGCTTGTACGTCGTTGTCGTTGAAAGACAATTTTTTATTTTATTTTACTTTAATAAAGGAGTTCTCTATGCGTAAAATATATTTTTTTTTAATTTGTTTAAACGAGATAAAGGAATGTTCGTTAAAAAAAAAAAAGGAATTGTTTTTGAAATAAGTCATTATGAAATAATTTTGTTAACGGTTATAACGAAGTTTTGCGTTTGTGAAAAGGAAGAAAAAAAAAATGTGAAATAAGAAAAAAGAAATTAAAAGAAATTTATTTTACGTTATTACGAAAGAAAGAAAGAAAGAATTTGTTTTTTTTTCTATTTCTTTTTCTATTTCTTTCTTTTTGTAAAGTAAAGGAATAAAGAAAGCAAAAGAATTTTCTGTTAGAAATAATTATTAAATATGTCTTTAGGAAAATAATACAATACTTTCGTTGGTGAAATAATATTTATGGTTTTAAAAATTACGAATACAATAGGGGAAGTGAATAATTAATTTCATTCGGTGTGAATGAATTCGCGAGTTTTTATTGTATCAAAATAATCACAAAAGGTGTTATCAAACAAGAACAAAAAAAAAATCAGTTCTCACACAGTATCCCAATTTTATTCTCCATCTATATCCATATTTTTGTGGATTTAAAATTATGAATAATAAATTAGAAAAAAAAAATGATTCCTTTTTTTCTCAATGTAAAAGGAACGCAAATTTCATACAAATTTCGAATATATAAAAATATTCCCTATGAAAATAATATCAAGAAAAAGAGCAGTGAAATATGATGACGGTCTTGTTTTTTTTTTTTTTTTTTTTGAAAAATAAAATAATTCCATGTAGTATCTCGATTTTCTTCTTCATCGATTTTTGATAAAAGAAAAATAAAAAAAATAAAAAGAAATAAAAAGAAATAGAAGAAGAAGGGAATCGGTTAGCGAACTATATCTTGACTACGCATTTGGACAAGAGCCATGGGAGAAATCGAAGGAGAAAGAAAGTATAGAAACGATCCACTTGACACTCCACTCTTCGTGCTTTTCATCGAAAATTGAGAAGCAAAGTCTTGTGGGATAACTGGCTCGAAAATAATATGGATATAAAGAGAAAGAATCAACGATACGAATAAATGAAAGGAACGTTTGAACTACTGAACAACTGATGACATTTTTTTTCCCCCCCTTCCTTTCTCTCTCTTTTATTCTCATGAATGAATTGTTGTTATCGAAATTATTCTCTTTTTTTTTATTTTCATTTTTTTAAATTTATTTAATTTTTTTTAATCGATTTTTTTCAACTGGATATTATTCTTACACTGTCGAGGAAATAAAATACAAATATTGAAATATAAAAATTTAAATTTGTTTAATATTATTTTTTGTTAATGACACTGGGAAAGGAAAGGGTATGGGGGTAAAAAAAAAAGTAGAACGAATTTCAAGCCATTTGTTATTTATTTTTATTTTTATTTTTATGTGTATAATTTTTAAATTCAAGAATGCAATATATGAATTGGAAGATTACGTTGTTAAACAATTGTAAGTGAAAATGGATTTAAAAAGAGAGAGAAAGAGAACTATAAAGATAACGGAATATTTTTCTATGTAAATTTGTATAAAAAAAAAAAAGAAGTACAATTTGACTTTTTTAAAATTATATCTCCGGAATCGTAAGCCATTGATATAAAATTAATGTTATTTTTATAATTAATTCATTATATTAAATGATATTTATAAAATCCTTCTCATTTCGATTGAAAGAACATTGAATAACATTTAAAAGCTATTTAATTACTTTATATTTATTTTAAAAATCTCTCATATATTTTAAATTAATAAGCTCGAGAGTTATTGTATTTAACAAAAAATAAAGAAGAGAACAAAAAAATAAAACAAAAAAGAAAATTAAATAATGGGATAACGTACTTTTAACAGATTTAATAACCCAATATCTGTTATAGGAAAACGTAATCTGTGTAAATACTTTTGTTCGGTATTGCAAATAAAAGAGAAAATAAAAACAAAAAAGACAAAAAAGATAAAAAAGAAATAAAATAAAAATTAAATAACGGGATCGTACATCGAACAAATTTACGTAAGAGTACAATTTTATATAGGAGGAAAAATTTAGTCTCACAATAAGTCAATACTTCCGTTCGACGTTGTATATAAACTTCTCGTATTTATATTCGAGACAAAAAGACAGAGATAGAAATATCGAAAGAGAGAGAGAGAAAGACAAAGCTACCCCTTTTTTGATGGGAATCTTCTTAAAACGTGCAAAGCTTTCGCTTTTCTCCAAAAATTTTTTCTTCCTTCTTCCCCTCCAAGTTTTTGTCTTTCCTCCACTCGATAATCGTTCGTTCATTTCTTCTTTTCAACCTTGTTTTTTATTTTTTATTTTTATCAATTTTTATATTACTTTTCTTTTATTTATTCTATCTTCTCTTGTTCCTTCTTTTATTTGTTGTATTTTTATTTTTATTAATTTTTTTTTTCTTTTTTATATACTAACTTTAAATTCTATTTACCTTTTCTTAGTACGAAGTTTGTTGAATCTCTCTTTCTCACTTGTTGGTTAGCCGAGAAAATCGCAAAACTCGAATGGGGATGTAGATTTTTTTTTCTTTTTTTTTTAGGATTTCATAGTTCGGCCGTGTATGTACGTTAGGATTGCTTGATTATAAAAATGAAAAAAATCAAAAAAAAGCTGGACTAGTAGAAAATGTTGGTATATGTAATGTGAGGTAGAATGAAAGAAAGAGAGAGATAGAACGAGTGATGGTAGGGGGCAAGGGGCAGGATAGGTGGTTAGGGGTAGGGGTAAGAATAGTAGGAGAGGGAAGGGGGTGTAACAGGACATGGTAATGAAACGAACGAAAAGAGAGAAGGGTAACGTGCTAGAGAGCTTTTAAATTCGTGCTCGGAATATTGTACATACTTACACGCGTTCATATACATACATACACACACGTATATACGTGTGTGAAAACGTATATATAGGGTGCTCCGGTCTCTCACTGCGTTAGAATACGGTAAACGAACGGGAAAAGATTTTGCGAACTTCTGGGATTAACATATAAGAGTGAGAGAGAAAGAGAGATGGGGTGGGGGAGAATGAAAGAAAGACAAAAAGAAAAAAAAGTAAAATATACTCCGAAAACGTTGATCACATAGGAGAAACTTACGAGGGATTAACGAACGTGGAAAATTCGTGACACGGAAGTTACGAAGAAAATGTTAACATAAAAAGAAAAGGAAATTGTTCGTGAAGTATGTTGGAAATGTATAAAAAGAAAATATAAAATATTGTGTTATATATAAGAGGTTGATATTGAAGAAAAATGATTAGATAGTAAGTAAAAAAATTGGAAAAAAATGATGGAAACCAATTGATAAAATAAAAATAAAAATATAGTTAGTAGAGGRAGGGAGGTATAAAGTTGATAAGGTTATTTTAAAATTTAATTTTGTTTTTTATTTTTCAAATTTATTAAAATCAATAGCATGATTAATTAATTTCTTTTGAAAATTCTTCATTGGTTTTCCACTTCGTTTTGTAAAATTCAATCTAAACGATTAAACGTAATTAAAAAAAAAAAAAAAAAAAGGGAAAAACAACATCGTTATTCTCGATAAAATCAAGAAAGCACATATTTGAAAAGCTTTTTAATTTTTATTAAATATATCTTTTATTTTTTTTTTTATTTTTTATTTTATTCATCACAATTGGACGATTTAATTTCTAATTAGACTTGTCGGAATATAAATATTCTAACGATTGCGTTTTACAAATCAAAGTGGAAATGTATATTTGAAAAAAAATAAGAAAAAGTGTTAGATGAAGTCGAAAAGAAAATAAAGAGAGAAAAAGATGGTGGTGGAGGGAACGGGGGAAAGAGATGGCGAAGGAGTTAGATGTTCGAAACGCGAGTAACGAAATAAAAGTAAGTATAGTTAGTTCTAATCTTGGCAAAGTTGTCGCTCGCGTTCGCACATTCGTCCGGGTAAGAATAGAAAATCCTACGAGCACCGAGACCTTTCCTCCATCATTTTCTACACATGTACACACACATGTACACACACATTTGATCAGATTTTATTGTATATACATAAGAGTACGCAAGAGTAAGATCCTTCGAAATTGTTCTCGCTTCGTCATATTATTTCCTGATTATGAGAAAACAATTTTCTTCGCAAAATTGAACAATTTCCCATTCTAAATTATTCTTCAAGATGACTAATCAAAATTATATCAAACATTATTGAGTCATTTAGTATTATATATATACATACGACTTGCACGTGCTTACGTGTGTGTGTGTGTGTATGTGTACATATAAAAACTGACATTTATCAAGTATACTCATAAAACTTCTACGTACAATTGAAAACTCGTAAGAAATGTTAAGAAAATCTATTACACGTCTGACATTACTCTCTAACACGTTTATAAATGCCATAGATCTAACAGATAGTAATCTATAAAAGAAACCAAAAAAATGATACATTCTAGCAAAGTAATTCCAGCAGACAGGGTCGCCAGACGTTGATTATCGCGAAAGTATCTTTGATCAATGTCCCCGTATATACACATATACACTCACATACACACCTTCATACGTACTTCAGATATTTAAACGGCGAGACGGTCACCTTTTCGTGGCCTTTCGTAATTACGATTTCGATCGGTCGTGCGTTCGTAAGAAAAAGATAAAGAAAAGAAAAAGTTAGAAAGAGAAGAAAGAGGAAGAGAAGGAGGAAGAGGAGAAGGAGAAAAGGAGGAGAAAGGTGGTAGGAGGGGCCAAGGGGGAGCAAGGGGGGAGGAGGGACCGAATCAGCTTTCGTGCAAGCTGCACTTTCGAGAGAGGACCGTGAGTCGTCGTGTAGCGTGCTCGCGACCTTATACGGCTGCGAGAAAGCCAACTGAACGGTCCTCCTATCCCTCCCTCTTCCTCCTCTTCTCACCCTCACTCACCCACCCTCCTTTTCCTCCTCTTCTTCCTCCCATGAACCTCCTCCTACCTCTTCTTCGTTTCCTCCAACACTCTTACTCCAGCTCTTCTATCCATACTACTACTATTACTCTCTCTCCCTCTCTCTCTCTTTCTCTCTCTCTCTTTCTCTCTCTCTCTCTTTCTCCTTGATCTTCCAAGAAAGAGAGAGAGGACAAATGGCAAAGCTGGACCTGGACATCAAATAGAGAAGCCGAAACTAAGTCTATGTATATATGGGAATGTCTCTATGTGTATTTGTATTCGTAGTATTCATACATAGATCTATATGTATCTATATGAACGTGTGTACGTATATATATATGTGTTATGCACGCACGTGCATTCACCGATATGTTTGTTCGTAGATAGATGTGTAATTGCATGCGTATATATGGACGGTCTTCCCGTTGGTATGTTTGCGTTTATCTGTAATTTTATTTTTATCTATATGTGTATATATAATATGTATTTAAATGTATATACATACGTATATTTACGTTTCATAAATGTGCCTATGCGCATTTATGTTTATAAACATGCGTATACGCGCGTCTGTATTTATGGATGCGCGTGTATGATGTTTATGTGTATGTATCAATACATTTGAATATGTTTGCATGTATATATATATATATATATATATATATATATATATATGTATGTATGCATGTGTTTATATTATTTATTTATCGTACTACGTGTATGTTTATGTGCATATGCTGTGTGTGTTTGTGCATATGTATTTGAATGCAATATAATTTGTACCTGTATGAATTTATGCATTTACGTATGTTTCTGTGTATCTGAGTATGTTTGTGTTTACGTGTATATTAATGTTAGATCGTATATACAAATATATGTGATGTATATATGTGAGAAATGTTGGAATTGAAGGTTGTATTGGTTAAACGTGATACACCAGGTGCGATCGACAGATCGGCAGCAACGCGTTGAGCCGCGAACGAATGAGTGCAGCTGCATTGATCTATGACGCTTGTATGCACCAAACTCAACGAGAAGAGGACCTCTCCATTAGACCTCCAAGTGCTGCCAAATTTCATCCAATTAATCACCCTTCTCTGTCATTCTCTATCATTCTCTTTCTTTCCCTCCCTTTCCCCCACTTTCTGTTTCTCTTTCTCTTTTTCTTTTTCTCTCTCTTTGTGTGTTTGTTTCAATCAGTGTCTTTTATATTTTAATTCTTTGATTTCATGATACAAGTATGTGAGTCATTATTATTCATAATAATTATATAATTGGTGTTGTGGTTGTATAATCAATGAAAGTGTTTGAGAATCACTGAAATTATGAATGAAACTTTTTCTCGTAAGATTTATATTTATATATACGCGTATGTAAGTTAGTAATATATTGTAAATATGTATGTATATTTATGTTTTCTTAATGAGTTTCATTCAATGAAACCTTTTCACATAATTCTAGTCAAAATGATTATAATTTGTTACATTAATTAATTAATTATTCTTTAATATTATTTCAAGTAATGATACGTATATAAAACGTTGATTTTGTCGTGTCATATAAAACGTTTGAATTATTTCATATTTCACGAAAATTAATTATATTAAGTCATTTATATAATTCTATATTACATACGTAAATGTATTAAGTATGTCAATGTTATGCTCAAGCACGTTAATTTCTTACATTGACGAATTAATTATGACAAATATTTCAATATATATATATATATATATATATATATATATATGCATGTATGTATGTATGTATATATGAATGGGAAATTGTGTTAAACGTTAATTCACCGTTAAATCCTAAAACGTCAGATTTCCGACGATCCGATTAAAACTTTGTTACTCTCGTCGACTAGTCCTATCATGGCTCTAATCAGAAACGAGAATGCTAACTCGCTTAGATAGATAGAGACAATGAGAGAGAGAGAGAGAGAGAGAGACTGAAAAAATGAAAGAAAGAGATCGCGTGACTCATCATCCAACGCAATGTGGAAAAGTCGTATTGCAAATGTCGCGAACGAGTCAAACGTTTTAACTTACATTTTAACTGTCTCGCAAGTGTATGCACCCATATATATAAAAGTAAAGTGTATTTACACGTAACCAAGTTTAAATTCATTCTGCGTTGTTTAGTTGTGTGTCGCGTTGTAACGTTACGTAAGCATCGTTAAGAAAGACTAGCGTAAGCGATCGTCCAGCTAAACTTTAAACCGCCTGGACTGTAAAGAAGGGGGTAAAAAGTGGGAAAAAGAGGAAACTCACAAGAGTTTGCTGTGAGGGCCATGGTCGTCTATTCCTCTCTCTGTCTATCTCTCAATCTCATACTCTTTCTCTCTTACTCTTTCAATCTTCTCTTTTACATAGGTATTCTCGTTAGCTCTCTCTCTTTCTTATTCACTCAATCCTCCTCTTTTTCTTTCTTTCTTTAACTCCCTCACAATTCCTCTCTCTTTCTTCTTCTCTCTTCTTTTTTCAAATTCATACTCTTTCTCTTTTACTCTTTCAATCTTTTCCTTTACGTATACATTCTCATTCTCTCTCTCTTTCTTATTCACTTAATCTTACTCTCTCTCTCTTTTACTTCTACTTTTACCATCTTACCTTTACCCTCTTGTTTTCTTTCTTTTACTCTGTATATTCTTTCTTTCTTTCTCTTCTTCGCAATACCCCCCTCTCTCTCTCTCTCACTCTCACTCTCTTCTTCTCACTCTTTCTCTTTTACTTTAACCCTCTTTTTTTCTTTCTTTATTTCATTCCCTCGTACTTCCTCTTTCTAATTCTCTCTCACTCTTTCTCACTCACACAAATACAAACACACATATACATATATGTACACACATACTTTTTCTCTTTCTATTACTCTTACTCCTTAACACCATATTCTTTCTTTTTCTAACATTCTCTTACTTTTAAGTCACCACTCTCTTTCCCACTCCCCCCGTTCGTAGTTTTACCCCTCTCTTTTTCTATTTCTCTTTTGGTTCGTCTACGTTTTCGCACGTGGGGTTGTTAAAACATTCGAGTACGACCGCTGCGATTCTAAGTGCACTCTCTTGGTTCCTCCCAGCGGGAGGGAGAGCCGTTGCTATTATTGTTGCCGTTTGCATTCACCAGCCGAGTTTCGTCGAGCTTCGTGCGTGCCTTCCGATCCTAGATGCTGCTTCATTTTCTTTATCTTCCTATGTATATATATCTATATACTTAACTATATACCTATGTAAACGTGTTGGTATACTTGCTTTCCATAATAATTCGAATACACGATTATATCTTCGTTTATGATAGTCGGTTCACACAATTTACATTAATTGTTGATATTTTTATAAATATATATATATATATAGTATTGTTGATATAATATATATTTAGTATATAATATATAATATATAGTGTATTAAAAATATTTTATTATTAATATTTAAATTAATAAATTACTATATATATAGTAAATATAATTACTATACTATATTTACTATAATTAGTACTATAATTACTATATATAGTAATATTTATAGTAAGTTATTAATTTAAATATTAATAATAAAATTAATAATATAAAAATATACTATATATGTATATATAGTATAAAAAGCAAATATTACGTGGGTGGTGGATTGAGTAAAGTTACGATTAGTATAACACGGTTACAATTTTGTTTATGTTTTTGTTTTGGCCTTTCTATTTTGGTTTAAACTATTTTTACATTTTAAGTAATATAAGTAATATATTTAATTTGATCATTTATATATAGAAGAAGAAGTATATTTTTCAGGTATACCCCTTTAGGGTGTTTACCCCGAAGACCCTCCCTACAGGATTATTTATATATATATGTAAAATAAAATTTTTTTATTGAATTTTTTGTTACGAAATTATCGATCAGTTTAATACGAATAAATAATATTGATCAAAGAATTGTGAAAGTAATACATAAATTATAGAAGAAGATGAGATTCGCGTTATAATCGATAATAGCTATAAAGGCGTCACGTTAATCTTCACCTTTCCGTTGAAATCACCGAAGCAAATTCTTCGAGTGTTAGCAAGAAGCAAGACTCTAGGATTTCGAGTTATTACGGTCGATGTGTGTTGTTTTGCATGCTCGTTATTTCGATTAAATTGCTTCCTGGTGGTATTCGTAAATACCTATCTGGCTATTCTCGAAAAACGTTTAACACCAAAGCGTGTTTTCAAGAAATATCTAATCGTAAAGTTCATTTTCCCCCATTCCTTTTTTTTCTTTTTAAATATCAATGTAACACATAAATAAATTTTGTTGTTGTTCTGTCATACTTACTTTTATTATAAAAATTATTAAACTTTTCTCAACTAATCGACGTATATTCATATAAYATATAATAAAATAAATAAATAAGTAATAATGAATATAATATAAAATATATTAATAATAAAGAAATAATATATTTAGAAAAAGTTGTAAAATATTTGTGTCGAGTTACGTGGCGTATAAAATATTTTTATTTACATTAATTATATTTTAATTGTTTGAATATCGTTAATTAAAAAAAAATAAAAAAAAAAAAAAACGCAAAGGAAAATGTTTTGTTTCAATATGATAAAAGGTTCGACAAATAATATCTTGTCTCTTAAATGTTTTTTAGTTAAATTACGTATAGAAACCGTTTCACGGTTACTTGACTTTCGTTTGAGTGAGAAAACTTGAAAGTGAGGAAGGGAATAGGAAAAAATATTAATTTTCGCTTTTGAACTTCGTTTCTTCAAAGAAAATAAAATATGATATAGAGAGAGATAGATCGAAGTAGTCATTAAAGTTCTTAACAAGTTAATTTCACGTCGGGAAAAAAGGCATCGTAATCGGTTAGTTTAAATAACTCATTCGTCATTCCATTTCTTTTCGAAGTTTTAACTTTGACATCATGGTGAAAAAATTGTATTTTATATTTTTATTGATCTTACAAATATCTCAATTGCCTTCTATGGTAAGAACAAAAAAATATTCATTTACGTAAATTTATACAATTTTTAATCTTATAAATATGTAGAAAATAATTTTTAAAAATAAATGTGTGTGAACGAGTTATATTTAGTAAGATGTTATATATATTATATATATTATATTATATATTATATAATTATATATTATATAATATAATTTTATTTATTATATTATATTTTTTATATTATATTATATATTTTATATTATATAATTTATTTATTTTTTATATAATTATTTATTTATTTATTTAATTTTTCATTTTTAGTATTTCTTAATATTTTTATCTAACAATTAATTATGACAGTGTACAAAATATTCGCCAAAAAATAAAACAAATTAATTTCTAAAATTTACTTTATATCACAATTTTGTTTATATTGCAACTTAAATTATATTTTATATTTATATTTTATTTCTTTTTCTTTTTCCAAATTTTTCAAGATATAATTAACCCACTATCATATACAAATAAATAGATTTTTTATCAAAAATTGTGAGCAATGGGACAATATTATTGTTACGATGAAAAAATAAAAAAATAAAATAAAAATAAAAATGAGTAATAATTTATCAGAAAAGTTAAACGTTACGAGGTGTAAAATGAATAGAATTTGAAAAGAGAAAAAAGAGAGGAAAAAATAGAGATAGAAAATAATTCGTATGTTAGAAATACTTGGTTAGTATAAAACGCAGAACTAACGTAATAATATCCAGTTTAACGTTCTCACAATTTCCACTGGCAGGGCAAGTTGAGATTATTCTCCTCGACTTTCCGAGATTCCCTGAGAGTTTTATCTCGCGTTATATTAGTCGGAGAGCGAAAATGCGATCGTCCAAAGCACACGGCCCCACATGCTTTCGGATCGAGTTAGGAAGGCACGTTTTGGAATCCGCTATCTTTGCACTTTTGCGATATCAATCTTTCTCGACGATTTTATACTTTAACAGTTTAGAATTTTAGAAATGATTTCATTCATCTCCATTTACACATTTATTGTATTTTATATATTAATTTAAACTATGATCTAATTATTCTCTCTTATCGTAATAACGTTCTAATTGGTTCAAATGAATGTTTCATCCGCCATTTTTGCAATTTTTCAATACAAATTCGTCAACGATTTTATACTTTAACAATTTATAAATTTAGAAATGATTTCACCCATATTCACTTACATTATTTTATTTTATATTATTTTAAATCATAATCACAAATTATTCGTTTTCCTTACTTAAATACTTGCCATTGCAACAATTTTTTCTCGCGTCATCAATGTTTTATTATATTTCAATCTTTTTTTTCTATTATTTCTTTTTTTCAACTTTTCTTACCCTTTATTTTTAATAAACGAGTGCAATCCGCCGAGAAAATCGAAATTGATCGAGAATAACTGACCTGAAAACTCGAGGAACGTAATCTCTTTTAACAGAAACAGAAAAAAATACGAACAAATAAAAAAAATATATATATATATATAAAATGAAAAACATAATCGAAAGTAAAATCGGAAAATTTTCTTCGATTATTTTTAATAAGAAAAAATAAATTACAAATTGAGGAAAAAGAGACAAAAAAAAATATGTTTTCGATCTAAATCCTATTCCCGTAAACGTGCTCGATCGAACGGAATACCCGATTCTGGACATAAACGAAGAAAACTAGAATGAATTTTTATCTATAAAATACAATATATATATCGACAAAAAAATCGTTGTTCGATCTATCGATAAGCGAGGAAGAACGATTGAAAAATAATCGAGAAAGAAATTGAGAACTATATTGTTTTTTGTTGAATTTAAACAAATGGACAAGAAAAAGAAATATAAAATAAATTAGAAAACAAAAATTAAAAAAAAAAGAAGAAGAAGAAATATATAATAAATAATAATACAAAACAATAAATATATACAAGATAATAATATATTAACAAATTTTTAATTAAAAAAGAAACAAAAAGTAATTTCACACACATATAAAAATAAACGCGACGATAATTATAATCAACGATTTAAATTCAAACATTAAAAAATAAACAATTTTCATTTCCTAATACAATATAATCGCATTATCGCACATTAATAAATAAAATCTAATATTTAAAGATATATAATTATATTATATATATATATATATATATTAAATATCTAATATTAAATATTAGATTTACGAATGTTTTGTTTAACATTTCTTAAAAACTTACAAACATCGTTTTAATGAAGATATGAGTAAAGGGGAGGAATTAATATTTACGTATATATTTCATTACGTTAAAAAGAAAAACCAACATATGTTTTAAAAAAAAATAATATTTCAAAGTTTTAATATATGCATAATAATAAAATTTGTAATTAGTCTAATTGGCTCAGTTCATAAATCTAGCATTAAAAATCAATTATTAATAAATTATTATATACAATCTCAACTATTAACGATTACTCTAACCACGCACCTGTAATATTAAAACAAAATGAATTCTCATATCACCTGTACAAGAATATATCGAGAAAAGTTGGAGTTATCGATAAGCGAAGAGTAAAGATTGAGAAAAAGAAGGAGAAAAGGCCTTGAGGGTGAGACAGGGGGTGGTAACGGGTTGGTGAGGAGGTGTAGAAGCGGAAGGGGAAAGGATTGAGATTTCTCGGTCTCTCGGATCCAGGTCCATGTAGGCGTTTCGTTCCGGATTCCACGTGTTCCTCTCTGTTAGTGCTGCTTCGTAAGTCCCCGTAGTTTCATAAGTGACCTCCGCCGCCTTTGGTTTTCTACTTGGGACCACCACAATCATCGTCATGTTTCTCCTTCGAGACATAAAAGGTGCGTTGCTTTTGTCAGCCGTTCATTTTTATATTGTCCGTAAGGCATCATCATAATTTCTTGGTGGTTGGTTGTACGATAAAACGTGTTCACCTTCGTGATTTGTCGAAAAAAGAAAATGAAAACAAAAATGTATACGCGCGTAAGACACGCGTTTGAATTGTTGTTTTTTTTTTTTTAATTTTATTTTCGATCGTAGATCCCCATTTATCAATCTTGATCCTGCTTCGGTTTGAAGATTTATTCATGAATTATATATATATAGGGTTATTATATATAATTGTATGTAATTTGATTTCTTTTGTGATTCTATTTTTTTTTTAATATTTTTTTTGGGGAGGGGGGATTAATACTATGCTATTTTGGTAATTATATTTGTAATTATTATTTCACTTTTTTTAATGCGATCTTATATAGTTATCTTTATTATGGATACGTTTATGATTAATGCGGTATAGTAATTTAAAAATTTTAATCGAACGATTAAAACAATTACGCGTACGAGCATTTCAATTGTTTATACCATCATATTTTAATTAAATAATTTTTAAATGATATTTTTCATTTGTTTCTTTGTTTTATTCTTTTTAAATCGACGACAGCACGGAATGTTTTTTTCTTGACAACTTTGGGGAGCTTGTTGATATCAAAATAAAGAGCTTAAAATTTACAGAAATTCTATTGTTTTTATTTATTTAAATGATGGATGGGAAAAATTTGGTCATTATCAGGTTTTGTATTTAATGTTGCACATCATTGGATTCGTTTAGTCAGCCGCTATCCGAACATAAATATTGAAATATACCATGTATTAAAAAAAAACAAAGTTGACCAATAATTCTCGAAAATGACTCAACCTATCAAAAAACTATTATTGTCATATTGTAGTCCTGAAGTTTTCATGCAACTTTTTCCTTATCCACTTTTCTGCTACTATTAAAATTTCGGAGTTATTTAGGTGGCAAGATCTGATGAATCAGCCTGTATATAATGAAAGGTAAACTGGTCAGTTTGCGGTTGTCCGATTGACTAATGCAAGATCTTCTCGTGTATCCTTTCTACGGAAGTTCGACATCATCGGGTGTTTCTCCTTTGCTCGGATGCATATCGATGCGTAGACATAACTCGATGCCGATCATACCAATGCCAAGATGCCCACGTAGAAAGCGTGCTTCGCATACTGATTCGATTCTTCCGATATAAACCCCGAATCGTCTGTCTACGAAGATCACGCGTCCAACTAGAAATTGCTAACGTGTTTCCTCCTCTTCGTATCTATCTATCTATCTATCTATCTATCTATCTATCTATCTATCTATCTATCTATCTTTCTATCTATTTCTCTCACTCTCACTCTCCTTTCTTTTTGTCTTATCACTTTTTCTTTCTTTTCTTTCAAAAATTAAAGATCTTCGATCATTTTTTTTTCAAATCTATCCCCATTTTAAGAATTTAAATTTTATAATTTTGAATGAAAATAAAAAGGGAAAAGAAATGCAATAAATCAATTCGGATTTAAAAAAGGGAAAGGGAGATATAAAAGAAGTAGCCCTTTTTTACAAAACTCGTATACAATTTTTATGGTTACCCTTCCACCCCAGTTATCTTTTACTTTGAAATTTTAAATAGAATTCCTTCTTCTCTTATCTTCTTTTTTTTTTTTTTATTAAAAGTCATACAAGTCCCTCTCTTTATTAAAAGACATAATATTTAATATAATAATTTACAATATAACTTAATATGTTTATTTTTTTATTTTTTTTTTTTTATACATATATATACTTTCAATTTTTTTTATTAAGATTTTATTTTTTGATGATTTATATTGGGTTGGCAAGGAATTAATTTCGGTAGTAAGTAAATGTATATATATATATATTATAAAATTATATATATTAATATATACATACATATATATATATTATTATATTATAAAATAATATAAGTATTTTAATATATATAATATTATTGGGGATTGGCAAGAAAGAAGATCGAAATTACTTTCTTGCCAACCCAATATTCGGATTACGTTCAATCTTTTATTAATCTATGTATGTGTATATATGTATGTTAGTTTATTTGTAGTACAAGGATTAAAGTTATTTTTTTGTCCTTATTTATTATTACGCGAATTAAAGGATCTTGAATAACGTGATAATTATTAATGGAATTCGTAGAATATGACCCAGATAGCTTGCTCCATAAAGATTCCATTTCTATTTCCTAACACTGTTGGTTCACGTCTTCCTCTCTTTCTCTGCTCTCCCTCCTAACCCCTTTCTCTCCTTCTCTTTCTTTCTTTCTCGAAGATTACGTTGCACGTAATGCTAATTTGAGCGGTGATTTGATTCTACTTTGATTGAGATCTCTCTTTCGAACAACTTAGCAAACGTTACTCGTTTTGTTCGATCATTGGTTGCACGTGTTAAGAAATACGAAATACCTTCGTTTCTAGATAAATAAATAAATAAATAAGTAAATATTTTATTTTATTTAATCACAGTAAATTTATTTATTTTTTATACAAAAAAAACGTGTTATTATGTATATTCATTTTTCGGTTTTTCGTAGAAGCCGAAAATTATTAAAATATTAATAATAATAATAATAATAATAATAATAATAATATTTCAATATTATATTGAATATAATTTAAAATAAATAAAATAATAATTGAAATAACAATATTCTTACTATTAATTAATAATGAATATTATATAATAATAAAATATTAATATATATAATGATATTATTATTATTAATATTAATATTATTATATTTTAAAATAATATTAATTCAATATATTAATTTCAATTATTATTGAAACAATAATAATAATAATAATAATAATAATAATAATAATAATAATAATAATAATAAAATGGACGTATATGTACTTAATATATATTTAAATGGTTAAATCGATTGATGAATCAATCGAGAAGAACTCCGTCCGTCAATCGATTCGTATTATTGTAAAAGCAACCTACGGAATGCAGAACGCATTTGTTGAGAAAATCGTGGGACGACTTTAAACTATGATTCATCGTGGGTATTGCGTTCCCGCGGTCATTGTCTATTACGCGGAACGAATTGATATATCTTGTTTGAGATCGATAATCGAAGCAGGTGCAATTCAAATCACCTGATCTCACCGATTCAACAAAGTCTTGCGACACCGGCTAAAGCCGTCAAAACAAACAAAAAGAAAGGAAAAAAACCACGATTTCTTTCAACTAACCTGTTCTCAATTTCCATCTCTTACTACCACCCTCACCACACCCCCGCTGATTATCAAACACTCCTTTCTTGTTTCTATTTTCTTTTCTTATCCCCCCATTCCTCTTCGTTCATTCACGAATACAAATTTAAATCTAAACAACAATTTATAAAGGCTGAGGACAAAAAAATTTTATTTCATTCTTAATTAATTATTATACATTTTTTAAATTATTTAATCTCTTTTTAATTTGTTATCATGTTCATTCACACATCTTGTAATAAGACACATTTAATTCTAAATTTTAGTTTTATGCAAAAATTGATGAAATAATTTATCTTCCATTTTTATCTTTGTTTTTACCTGTCTTTTTTTTTTTCGTTTTTATTTTTAATTTTATCCATTTCATTCATAAGTACAATAAAACTGTGTCACGTTACATAAAAAAGTGGATTGACAAATGATATTTGCTTAAAACGGTAAGAGATATTATTCAACCTTAAGATCTGCGATATCTTTAACGAAATTTTTCTTTTAAACCCCCTACACTCCCAACCACCCACCCCTGTCCATGATGCTCGAAGTATCTCGAAAAATACGCTAATGCATAAATAGTAAGTTTAAATTCTTGGAACATTAAATTGGACGTGACGATTAACATCAGCTAGAGCCATTAATTGCATTGTTGAGAAAGGTACAAGGGGTGAGTCAGGGGAATGGGGGTGCAAAGGGGGTTGGATGGCAGAAGAAAAAGAAAAAGAAGAAGAAGAAGAAAAAAAAAAAAAGATTAAGGAATATAATAGTCGTAGTCGTAATAGTAAATGGGAGAAAGTAGGGGTAGGGGGATAAGAAGGGGTAGGAAGAAGAAGCTTTGCAACTTCTTACCTTCTTCCCGTAACCACCCCCGTCACCACCCTTTGTTCAATCCTTCTTATCCTATATCTCATACGAGTCACGTTTGTACGCGGACAATAGTCAACTCTTATCTCTAATGATCCTCGCGGCCTCCGTTGTGTCCTCTTAAAAAAAAAAAAAATAGAAAAAAAAAGGGAAAAAGAAAGAGAAAGAAGGAAAGAAAAGAAGGAAGGAAGTAAGGAAGAAGAAAGATAAAAAAAAAGGTATCTATTGAAATCTTTCTCGGTTTCAACGGTTTTATCTTCGCCAGGTAACGCTGATAAGTATCTTTCAAAATGAGTGCGAGTGAGCAAAACTGAATCTGCGAGAGAAAGAGATAGAAATATAAAAAAAAGATAGAAAAAGGTTTTAGATAGGTTTTATTTTCTACTTTTTTTTTCTCTCTCTCTTTTTTTTCTGCCATTTTAACCTATTTTTAAGAGAAGTCACTTTTTACGTTGTAATTACAGTACCGTGTTAAAGTTGCCATTAAAACAACGATACCACCTTACGATAAGGATAGGATAGGACAATCGTTAAATAACAATTTTTATAGACTTGACCTATAGCTTTTTAAAAGATAACTTTATAATCTGTAGTACTATCTATGTTTCTAGTGTAGAATTAACCACCCACCCATCCATCCACTTCTATTTTTCTTTTATCTCATGTACCTATACTCACGTGTTTTTTATGTGTTAACAACGTGCTTCTTTTACGATTTTCTACGAGAAGTCTCTCTCTCTTTCTCTTTTCCTCATAAACTTCTTTTTTTTTATATTCATCGATTGTAGGTAATCGATATTATTCATTCAATCTTTTATCAATCACACACGAGGTTTTTTTCTGGTATACAGGTAATTAAATGACGTCCTATTCTATTGGGTTGTTCGGTAAGTTCGTGCCGATTTTGACAGAAGATTGAAACGCAACGCATTTAAGTTTCTTTTTTGGTATATATTTGTTAAATTATATATAAGTGCCATTTTTTGTTCCACAATCTTTCTCCATCTTTAAGGGTAATTTCAAAATTTTGCCCTTTCAGAACTTCTCAGGTTTTCTTTAATAAAACAACTTTATGCCACCTATCGAAAATCGGCACAAACTTTCCGGACAACCCAATATATTCGTGTATAAATTATTTTCTTATTAATTTTATTTTTTCATACGATTATTATAAAATGCATAAGTTAAACTAATAAATTGCAATATTATAAGTAGATGGATTAAAAAATAAGAAAGAAATCTAAAGAAAAAAAGAATATAGCTGATTGCGCTAAAATAATAGTAAGAAGTTTGTAATATGTATATAAGTATATACATACATATATTCATATACATATACATAAATACGAATATTTATAGTGCATATGTGTGGGTACGAAAACGAAACTAAACGGCTGGTTAAGCTCGAGATAAGGGAGATAACCCGTGTCTCTTCTAGCTTACGGTCTCATCTCTCTTTTATTCCCCTTTCTCCCTTGTTCCACCTCTTCCTACATCTCTTCATCTTATTCTTGTCTTCCCCTCTTTTCGCAGAATTTGTCTTTTATTTATTTTTTTATTTTTTATTTTTTACATTTTTTCCCTCTTGACGTCTACCGCCTCCTCTTCCTTCTCCTACTTCAAGGATAATTTGTTACAACGTAATCACGGTTTTACGACATCATTTTAAAAGAAAGAACAACATTTTGATTTTTTTTTTCTTTTCCAAAGCGATTCGTTTTAAAAATAAATCACATTTTGGAACAGTGCTTGCTAACTTCTTTTTTTTTTTTTTTTAATGACTCTATGGTCACACTTTTATATACATTAAAAAATTCTTTTATCTTGGGAGGGTAAAAAAAAAAAAATAAAATAAACATAAACTTTTAAAACAAAAATTTGCATTTAGTACTTTTTAAATTAATAATATAAAAGAATATAAAAGTTGTTAAGGAAATGAAAAATTCACTGTTTTATAACGTGTTCTCGAATTGTACAATAAAAATCAGATTAAACTTTTCCTGCGTAAACCCGTCCCCCCCTTTACGTTGGGAAATCACGTGACATTAGAGACAAAAACATGATAGAAAACTAACTTGAAGTCAAAAAAAATTGTCATTTGGAATAGGGGGGTAGTTAAAGAAAAGTTGTCGGTCGATCGTTTAATTAACGTTTCGTCGAGTTTCTCGATAAAAATTCGTTCCCCCGTAAAATTTCATTCCACCTTTATACTTTTTGTTTTCGTTTCAATGGTATATACCCACCCTCTACCACCTCCTCTCTTCTACACCCCCCATAGACCTACAGTTTTAATTTTACCAAGCCACTGCTGAAAAACAAACGAATAAAAGGTAGGAGTAATTTAACTATTATGCCATATTCTTTTATATATTCTCTCTCTTTCTGTCTCTCTTGCTACTCTCTCTTTTCGTTTTCCATTTTGTGTGTGTGTGTGTGTATGTGTATACTCTCGATTTGTTTTTATTACTTCTTTTAAATTCTTTCACGGTTGTTAACAATTTAAATTAACTCCCATTCAATATTCTCTTTCCAATCTTTTGTTGTAATCCGATGAAATGAAATGAAATGAAATTATACATACATACATACACACACACACACATACACACATTTACATATTTATATTTATTCCAATCGTAAATTACAAATTCTCTTTCACTCTCTCTCATTCTTTTTCTCGTTTGAAGATTCTCATCCACCCCTTCACTTAACACACTAAGCACTTTGAAAAATAATGATATTAATTTTGAGTTTATTATATTTAATAAACTATTATTATAATAGTATTTTATATAGTATATATTGTTTAAAAAATCTATGTACGTATATAAAAATTTAGATTTCGTTTGTGTCTACTCAATAATCTTCAAAAATACTTAACCGAATGTCTTGAAATGTTGACACAATGTTGCATTCGTGTACAGCTAGGTTTTTATTACATTAATTTATTTATAAAATAATTAATTAATTTAAAAAAGAAAAGAAAAAGATATATGTAAGTCCAACGCCATCTGTTGGCTATAGATCTCGGTGAGTGCGCGAAACATTTGAACATAATCTAATATTTATTTATACGAAATGTCATATATTGGCTCACAAATATAAATAAAATAAATATAACAAATTTTGGCTATGAATATAATAAATATTTATAGAATAAAATAAACTATATTTTATTAAGTATAAATTTCGTAACTAAAAAATTATTTTGTTAGTCATTTTTATAAGTTAAATAAGTGTATTTCTTTTTCCAAAAAAAGAAACGAAAAAAAAAATATATATATATATATAAACTAGATTAAAGCATGGCAAAAATTTGCTTAATATTTTTATAGGGAAATCGCACCCCCTCTCTCCCTCTTTCCCCTTTTATATATGCATCTTCGATAGAGAAATATTTTCTGAAGAAACTGAAGGAATAGAAGTTTGTGCACGGTTAGGGTAGGAGAATGAAAACACTCTCTTACCTAGAGAAAAGGTCTAAGTAATTCGCTGACATAAAAAAAAATAAAAAGAAAAACAAATAAAATAAAATCAAATAAAAAGAAAACGAACGGAACCAGAAAGAGAAACTCTAAAAAACAAAAAGGAAGAGAATAAAGTGTAGTAGTAGGAAGAAGAAGAACAAGTTGTGTAGAAGAAGAAGAAGAAGAAGAAGAAGAAGATTTTCGGATTTGCAAAGAAGGAAAGGAAGGCGCCAGAGTTTTGCTATCTGATAAAGCCACTCACCCTATCTCGCACATGCCTGAATATAAAGACGTGTTTTCTACCTATACACACAAACCTGAGAAATAAGGAAGAAGAAAAGGAAGACAAGAAAGAGATGAAAGAGGTTAAACTCGACTCAAGGGCAGAAAACAGAGAAACAGAGAGAAATAGCAGAAGTAAAAGAGAGAAAGAGAAAGAGATAAAAAGAGAGAGAGAAAGTAGAAGGTGATAGAAAGAGAGAAAGAGGTGGGGAGGGTGTGGAATGGAGTGAAAGATCAAAACTCAAAGAAAGAGAAGAGTAAAAGAGAGAGGGGGGAGAAAGGAGTAAAAGATTAAGACTCAAAGAGAGAGAAGGGTAAGAGAGAAAGAGAGAAGGGGGAGAAAGGAGTGAAAGATCAAAACTCAAAGAGAGAGAGAGAGAGAGAGAGAGAGAGATGATCAAGATTCGAAGAGAGGATGAGTGAATATTCACGTAACCCAGCATCATCCTCGTTCTCTCGTATTACAACGAGTTTCATTTGCGAATTTCGCATGGCACACGAGTTTACGGCTCAAACTTGTACATGTATTGTATGGAATATATATGTATATACTATGTAAGTATATATATATACTTATATATTCGGGTATGTAAATGTATTACATAGTTATATGTGTAACCTTGGCTATGTTGAACGGTGCAACGGTAATTTCAGGAAAATTAGAAAGGTAAAGGGAAGGGATGGGATGGGAATGGATGAGAAGGGGTGGGAAAGTGAAGAGGGTTAAGTCAGAAACGTGAAAGTGTACTTATTGGGAACTTGGTATAGATGTACAAAATTATCCTTAAAAACCATTTGGAAGGTATTAAAAAGAAAATGGTGAAAGTGCGAATTTTATAATATATATATATATTTTTTTTACATATTATATATAATATTTAATATATTATCTTTATTATATATATTTATATAATATTTGTATATTTAAATATACAATATATATATGTAACATTTAAAGTATTTATTATTTACATATAAAAATTTATAAATAACATCTTTTCTATAAAAAAGAAGCAAAAGAGAATTAATGATAATAATGATGAGAATTTAAAAGAAAAGAAAAGAAAAGAAAAAGAAAAAAGAGATATCAATGGATCGTGAGAAGCGTGGGCTCGCCCCCGCTAAAAGTATAAACACTCGGTCACGAAGGAAGTGCGTTTTTTTTCGCGGCTATCGAAAATAGAAGCGGCTAGCTCAAGAGATCTAGGCACCAGGTTGCCGAGGCAACGACACGTGCTAACATTCTTCTTTATCTAACTCACATTCTCTCTCTCTCTCTCTCTCTCCCTCTCTATCTCTCTCCTTTTCTATGTCTATTACTCTTATCCTTTATCTATCTTTTGGTATTCTCTCTTTCTCTATCTCTCTCTCTTTCTTTCACTCTTTTATTTAAATATTCTTTAATATACTTTTTCATTCTCTTTATAAACATTTTCTTCTCTTCTTTTAATATTCTCTTTCGAGATTCATCTCGTACGTTTATCGATTTCACAGTTCTAACATAATATATTTCCATCCTAACATTACTATATTCATTCTTTCAATCTATTTTTCTCTTTTTTTTTTATTTCATTTATATATCTTTCTGTCTGTCTGTCTGTCTCTCTCTCTCTCTCTCTCTTCTTCTTCTTCTTTTAATATACCCCTTTTTACATTCTCTTTATATATAAATATCTTTTTTTCCTGTGCTTCATTCATATTCCCTTTAGATTCGTCTATTTCATTGATTATCGTTTCTACAATATTTTTCATCTTCCTCGACTGATTCCATCTTTTTATTTCTCTCTCTATCTCTCTTTCTATTTCTATTTTTTGTTCATAAACTTTCAATATTTATCTTATCCATCGATTTATAATTCTGACATACTTTCCTATTTCAGATAATTATACATTCATTCTCATACTCACTTTAACAAGAAAAAAGCATATACCTACATTATTCTATAATATATACATATATACTATAAATATATCTATTATTATATTTTAATATAATTTATAACTTTTATTATAATAATATATATAATATTATTATAATTTACAATAAATATTATTATAATTTATAATAAATATTAATTTATTTTTTATTAAAATATATTAGCTTAGCAACAAAGTAATTGCAAATTTTATCGATAAATGACTTTTTAAAATCAGCCATGATCTAGTTACCAACCTAATATTTATATTATTACAATATTATATAAAATTCTATTAATTCTATTAATTCTTTTTTTCTTTTTTTCATTCGTTGTTCACTCTTCATTTGATCTTTTCATTCTATCGGTTTTTAATCTTTTTTTTTTCATATTTTTTCTATTTGCTCTTCCGTTGAACGTTGTTGTTTTTTTTTCCCGGCAGCAATTCTCGCACCGATTTATTAGCACCCGTCAACTAACCTAAGCACAACGACGACGACGACGACGACGACAACGACGACGACGACGAATCGTCCAAATTCCACACGGATTAGTGTGTATCCTCCCTCTTACCCTCTCTGCTTTTAACGAGACACGATTTGTTTCGTGTTTCTCTACGTGGAACGAACAGAGTTTCTATGTCGTTTAAACCATACGTTTCCCCGTCTTTTAATCGTTCCTTCAACGGAGGATGAACTAATTTTTATTGGGGAAATTGTATCATACAATATAATCGTGTATCATTAAAATCTATTTCCTTCATTATTTCAATTTTTTTTGTTTTCATTTATCATTTTATGTTTCTAATTATACATATACCACCCACCCCTTACCCCTCTCCCCCCACACCAAAAAATAATAAGAATATATGAATCTAGCAACAGGGGGAGATAATATTATGAAATATAAAATGAACGATATTCTTTATGTTTAATATTTCCAATTTGTTTTTTGTTCGAATAACTAATACTTTTTCTTTTATGCTATAATTATTTGTATGTAATATTAAAAAGTACACGTTTTTCTAATTATACGTACACTTAAAATACAAAAAAAAAATTGATATGAATAGCAACAAGGAAAAATTACATTTGTAATTATCAACGAGAGAGGATTTTTTTAATGCTTTTTTTTTTATTTTCAACGTTATTACAACTTTTTGTTGGAATAATAACTTCTTACGTTATATGATAATTATTATTATCTTATCTTTAAAAAGTGCACACACACGTTCGATGCACTTCGGTAAAACACTTGAAACGAATCAAAGAAGGAGGAGTAAGAGGAAGAGAAGGAGGAGGATCCCTTGCTCTGAATTCACTTTGAGTATTTCTTCTCTCTCTCTCTCTCTCTCTCTCACTCTCTCTCTCTCTCTCTTTCTATCTTGATTTTTTTTCTTTTAGAACGTATCTATAATTAAGTACGAAGAAGAGTTTTTTAAGAGGCAAGAGAACGTCCTTTACTAAAAAAAAAAAAGAAAATAAAAAAAGAAGAGGGAGAGAGAGAGAGAGAAAGGGATCTAAGATTCATTCTCAAACACCTGCTTTTATCTATAAATTACATCTGCCTTTCCTTACTTTTCACACCTTCTTCTCATATTTTCCTTTAGACTTTTGTCCCTACGAAAAGCGACGAAAAGTAACTTTAGAGATAAGCGGTCCTGTATCTCATTCCATATTTACAATGCCCATGTACTTCTCTTCTTAACATTACAATTTTATTCTTATGTAAATACATACATACGTGCATACATATTTACATAGTAATGTACACGTGTAATAACGACTATGTGATTAACGTAATGGTTCTAATCTTTAATATACAGTTTTTCAAGAAATTCTCTTTATTACCTCCCCCTCCCTCCCCATTTCGTTTATTTCTCATTATAGTCAAATATTTTTTTTAAACAATTTTCTTTTTTTCCCCTTTCATTTATATTTTGTGATCGTGTTTCTTTGAATTTCATAAAAAGGAGAAATAAAAAAAAAAAAAAAATAAGAAAATAAATAAAAAGAAAAAAGAGAACACGTTTACAATTATACAGTCATTCTAATTCGGTATTCCAAAATTGTATGGTACATCTATTTATTATTTATTTTTTTCATCCTTTCTTTTCTTCTTTATTTCGTTTTACCCTATCTTTATTTACGTGGAATACATAATGCCTTGTTTTTCTTTGATGGCTTGCTTGTTCGCCATGATTGGTGCACGATCGGCATTTTCCATTCGTCTTCTTTACCTCGTTATTTATCATTCGTGGCCACTATTTCGATGTCCTTTTCACGTAGGTATGCACGCGTGCTCTTTTACTGTCAATAGGGAAAGAAAAAAGACAGAAACGATCAGAAAAATATACAGACAGATAGGCAGACAGACAGACAGACAGACAGACAGACAGACAGACAGACAGACAGACAGACAGACAGACAGACAGACAGACAAATAAAAAAAAAATAAATAAAAAGATGGTGAGAAAGAGAAAGAGAATAAAAAAGTATCAGAGATAGAAAAACCCTAAAGAATGTATGTGAAAGAAAAAGAGAGAGAGAGAGAGAGAGAATAAAATAAAATTAGAAGAAAAAAAGAAAGAATGTATCAGAAAGAAAGTGTGTGTGAGAGAATGAGAGTGAGAGTTTGTGAGAGAGAGATGGATAGATAGAATGAGAGTGTATGTTAGAGAGAGAGAGAGAAAAAAAAATAAAATAAAAATTTGTGCAAGAGTAAGAGAGGGAGAGAGAATGAAATAAAAAAAAAATGTGTGGAAGAGAGAGAGAAAGAGAAATAAACAATAAAATAAAATAAAATTTAATATAAATGTGTGCGATAGAGAAAAGAGAGAATGAAACAGAATTTGATAGTGAGAGAGAAAAACTGAAAGTATGTATGAGAAACAGAGAGTTAAAGAAGAGTGTGTGAAATGGAGAGAAAGAGAGGAACAAAATATAAGAGAGAAAGATTAAAAGATTAAGTGTGTGTTAGAAAGAGAAAAAGAAAAAGAATGATAGAGAAAAAGAGGGAAAGAGAAATAGCAAATGTCGGCAAGTTGCCATGTACGGTGGAAAGTGGTGGTCGGTGGTGTAGTTTTGAATTCGTCCGAGATTCTTTCGTTCGTTCGTATGTTCGTTCGTTCGTTTCTTTCGTATCAAGGTCTTGGACCGGCTTCGCCACTGGCACCGACTACGACGTTACATGGGAGAGTTCCCACGTGCCTTTTGCACAACCTCTTTTCTCCTTCTCCGCCTCCCCCTCTTTCTTTTTCTTCTTCTTCTTCTTCTTCTTCTTCTTCTCCTCGTCGTCGTTGCAAAGGTACGAAGGGTGGTGCACATTTTTTTTTATTTTTATCCGTTTATTTCTTTCTTTTTCTTTTGACCACCATCGATGTTTAGCACCGTTCGAACTTGTTCCCTCTTGTTGCGTGTCCTCAAATTCGACGAGGAATAAAATGAAAAATTTGTTGGGCGGGAAAGGGTGTGGCCGGCCATTGGCTGGCAAAGATCGAACTATGGACAAAATATTATCCACAATTTTTTTTGTTTATTATATTTTTTAGTATATACAATAAAACAATATTATATATACACATTTATATTACACGTATAATTTAATATTATATATAAACATTTATATTACACAAATAATTTTATATTATATATACACATTTACATTACACATATAATATATATATATATATTTAATTATATTAAATCATATGTGTAATGTATAGTAAGCAATGCAAATATTTTTCTTATTTTTTTATAACAATAATTAATTTAAATAGAACAAATAATAATGAAATTGTAATTTAAGTTAAATCCCCATAACAATATTTATTATTATTCGTATTATTAAATTGAAGTAAATTGTTGAACAGAAACTTCAAAGTTTGTATAACGATCAGATAATCTTGGAAGATAATAAGACGTAAAAGTATAATGTAATTCGGTAGCAATGATAATAACTACATTACGACTAAAGTTTTAAATCGGTGTTATTCAGAAAGAACCAAGTATAGGGCAAAGGATTGAGTAGGTAAAGTAGGGGAGAATTGGAATCTATTACATGCTTTCGTTCTCTCTCTCTCTCTCTCTTGTTTCTTCTTCTATCCTTTTTTCTCCTTACTACCCTCTTTTTACAAGAATTAAGAAACTGGATCTAGAATGTGGGGATATATATAATCGAACTAATGCGGAAGTTTTCTATTCTTATTCTTTTCCTCAAAGTGTTTATCGATTTTTACACGTTAATCGCAATTTTATTCTTCTTCTTCTTCGAAATCAATTTTATTCCGAATTTTCACGAACCACAAAATATTTTTCTCTTATCGTTTTAGTATACTTTTTATTTCTTTTTATTTTTATTTATTTTTTTTATCTTTGTCAATCACAATCATTCTACCTTTTTCCCCATTCTTTTTCTTCCAAGTTAATTCTATTCCAAGTTTTTCAACGATAATCACATTTTATTTCTTATTTTTTTATTTTCTTCTTTTCTTTTCTTTTTTCTCCCCAATCGTAATCTTTCTACTACACCTAGAACTTCTATTTTTATTTCTACTTCTACTTTTTTGTTTTCTTGTATTTTTTAGATTAACTTTTTATTCTAATTTTCCATAACAATCTAATTTTATTTCCAATCCTTTTTTATATTTTATTTAATTCTTTTATTTTTTTTTTATTTCATCATTTAATTTTGTTCCTTTTGATTTTCTTCTTCCTACTCGTTTACTTCGAGGAACTGAAATTACGGGGTAGAAGTGGGGTATATATTTCGAAGTAGAATATCAAAGTACTCGCTCTTTTTTGATGAGACTCGTTAAACGAAACGACTTTATTCTTGGAAGTTAAGAGAGAGAGAGATGGAGGTAAATGTGCTGGAGGGGGTTTTTTAGGATAAAGTTGGTAGGTGGTGGTAACATGGTGGTGGTGGGAGTAATGGGGGTAAAGAAATCAGCTCACAGGATGACTCGGGAAATTTGACTGGAAGTAAGACTGGCAAGGAAGACAAAAAAAAAGAAACCAAAAGAGAAAGAGAGAGAAAGAAGATAGAAAAGGTGACCGTGTTCCCTTCTCCCTTTTCTCTTCCCACACGGTGGCGCTAAAATAAAATGACCGTAGGCAGGAATGCAGAGAGTCTGCCTATTGCAAATGGACCTAACATCAGAAAGAAAGAAAGAAAGATAAACATATACATATACATATGTACAAACATTTATACAAACATTTATACACATTTATATAAATGTCATATATTACACACACTCACACATGCACATTACGTCTATTATATATATAATATACAAACTTATATATACGTCATATATAATATACACGTTCTCATATATAATGTACACGCGCGCTTATATATAATGTACACGCTCATATATATAATACACACCCACGTATATATACACACCATATATAATATCACACATGCATATATAATACAAACTCAACATACATCAAAAGTAATATACACATTTATCTATATAATCCACACTTATATATACGTCATACATATAACACACACACACACACACACACACACACACACACACACACACACACACACACACACACACACACGCACACACACACACGCACGCACACACACGCACGCACACACACGCACGCACATATATACGCATCAACATATTATGTACACGCACATATACAAGTTAACGTCATACAGGCAGACAGAGTTTAGAAAAGGATAGCATTTCGAAGGACTGGAATGAACAAAGATGGGTAAATACAACCTTTATCCTATCTCTTTCTCTCTCTCTCTCTCTCTCTCTCTCTCTCTCTCTCTCTCCTTCTGTCTACCCTCTTAAAGGTATTTCGAGTCGGTAGAATCGATCAAAAGAGAAAGAGAGAGTAAGAAAGAGAATGAGTTTATGAGTGAGTGAGAGAGAGAGAAAGAGAGGGTAACGCCACTCAGTCTCCTCCTTACTCTCGCAATTTGTTCTTAGTCATCGTCCGAAGGTTATGGTACCGGTCTTTTCCCTTCTTATGTTAGTTTACACAGAAACTATCGGAAGAGTACATAGTTACTCCTTTTTTTCTTTTTTTATTTATCCTCCTTTTCCTACCCTTTCCTTACCTTTCGTTTACGAGTTAATATTTACTTTCCTTTTCACATTATAATACGTACTTCGATAAGTGCAACGACCCTTTCGCATAATCCATCATCGACGTATTATATCCACGTTCTTTGATTTTTTATATAATACTTATACACACACATACACACACACATACTCATATATATATATGTATTGCTTTAGAGAGATTGACAAAATTCTGATTCTAAGAAACATGATATGTTGTCACTCTTATCTTTTTTACAGAAAAAAATATATCTATTAGATGTACATTTTTTTAAAGATTGACCAAATTCTGATATTAAGAAACATGATATCGCTTTTATCTATCATGAACTAAAATTAATAATAATAATAATAATAATAATTTAATAGGTATATAGTGAGTCATGTCAACTCGTAACTGTATATTTGTAATAATTGATACTGGTTTGCATTTCAAAGCTTTAAAATGATAATACATATATTAGATTGTTAAACTTTTCAATTTATACATGTTTTAATGCATAATAAAATTTTATTATTATAGGAATATAATAATAGAAAATTTGTAATTTAACAAATTGTTCTCATAACAGTATTTGCATCTATGTAGGACATAATAAACATAAAGTTATATTATATTTATCAGAGTAGTAGTTGGTTGCTTCTACTTTGTATATTTTTAATCCTTTGAGAGGATTGTATAAATTCTGTTAAGACCAATTGCATTATCATTTATATAAAAGTCAACTTTTCATGTCGTAAAATATTCATTTTGTAATAAAATTAATATCAATTGAAAATTTAAATAATATCATTACATGTTTCCAGTGTATAAAACTTATTTAAATATCATATAACAAGAAAATATAAATTAATTTTTTTTTTGAATTTACAATAATAATTATATAAATATATAATTTATATTTCTATAAAATCTTAGGATATATATATATCTTCCTATTACTCTAATTGTATAATACTTTAAATGATTTCATTCACTCTCGTTTACTACCTATTAACGTAAACAAAAGTTAGAAAGATAATTTTATTGAAAAACAAAAACAAAAAGTGACGTGTATCTTTTCATTGAATGTTTACAGAAACGGTAACGACGTTGGCGAAACAATCGGAGGTCAAGACGATGACACTGTTCGATCAAGTATATAAATCTATGGCAGTTCAGAGTAAACCATCGATCAGAGCACTTTACCAAGCAATGATAGACTACGTGTCACCCAATAACACGCCTGATAGTTTGCAACAACCATTGACACGTGAATTACTTCACGAAAGATTTCTCGAATTTTTCACAAAACTATTCCCGGTAGCTTATCATCACGCAGTTAATCTCGGTAAAGATGATTTCTCCGATAAATTTAAGTCGTGCTTGTACGAGACCATGGAAGAGATCCAACCGTTTGGTGACGTACCAAAACAAATCTCAGGAGTTGTTGGTAAAAGTCTCGAAGCTACCAGAGTTCTTATCCAAGCATTGACGCTCGGTAAAACTGTCTTGGACAGGACCGATAGCGCATTATTTTCTGGCAACAGTCCTCAACAAGAAGCTTGCTATAATGCCCTACTTAGGATGACTTATTGTCCACGTTGCTACGGCATAGAACCAACCGTCAGACCCTGTGCTGGATTCTGCACCAACGTTATGAGGTAAGACATTAAACTTTTTCTTTTTACAAAGTTTTACTTTAATCCGACTTATTTGTTAGTTAGTCGACGAACAATTCACTAACCATGATAGAAATATTATTTTTTTTTTTTTTTATTTACTTAATCTCTACTTTATTTTATTTTAATATTTTCACGGATGGAAAATTTTATTAGGTAGGAATTATTATTTGTTGGTATACTCTTCTTTTTTTATCAAATAAGAAATAAAATTGTTTAACCTTGTTAACTCTTGAGGTTTAAGAGAATAATTTCAATTTTATAGGAAACAAAATAATCGTTTTAGATATTTCAAATTTGTACTAATGTAATATAAAAATGTACAATATATATTAATTAATTCTTTGTTTCCATGTATCCCGAAAGGGAATCATTATTTTAAATAAAAAAAAATTAATTCTTTGTTTTTTATTATTTTTATTACAATGATGGGTACTTTTTATCATAGGAATTATTATTTTTTGGTACTATTCCTTTTTGTTTTTCCAAATAAGAAACCAAATTATAACCTCGAGGTTTAAACAAATAATTTTAATTTTATAGAAAAGCAAACAGTCATTTTAGAAATTTCAAACGTGTACGAATATAATAAGTATAAAAATGAACAGTATTAATTACCTCTTTGTTTCTTTTTTTTTTTTATTAAAACGATTGAGAGAGGTATTTTTTATCTATAATTTGATTATATAATTATCGAATGCAATTTTGATTATGAAATGAATGGAATTATAATGAGGAAGATTTTACACATGCTCTTAGGAAAAATTGATTATTTATTTGATTTCACGTTATCGAAACCTTCTGTGGCTATTAAGTTACTTTGCATGGAACATGTAGGTGAAACAGCCCGCATAAGTGCTTAAATCGCAATTTCGTTTGGGAATAATTTTACGTTAATCGAGGCGTACGTTGGCTCTCGAAAACGAATACCTTCGCTAAAATTCAAATTACTCGTCGTGTTATATTCGCTTGTACACATTAGGAGAATGGTGGTATATATATGCACACTATATGCACACAACTACTACCCTCTACCCCACCATTACTGATAAACTTTTCTATTCGTATCGACACAACACCGAAATGGTTTGGCCATTGGATGTTGAACCATCGAACTATAAATCTCCAAACGCTAAACCAATTTCATTTGTTTCGCCTAATCACGAACTAAAACGACCTTTCCATATTGATTTTGACCGTACGGATAATTTACCACCCACCACTCCCAAATTCTCTCTCTCTCTCTCTCTCTCTCTTTCTCTTTCTCTTTGAGTTTGACCGAGCTTACGTTCGTCACTGTGTTTTACTATGGATTAGATTTCGATTGATTTACGGTCACCGAAACGTGCATTCTGTTTGTATCAATTATTCTATCTTTTAGATAAGAAAATAACGTACGATAATTGAAGAAGGTATTCGCAAAAAAACAATATTGACCAATAAATTTCTCTTTGCTATTTTTATAATTGAATATATATATATATAAATCTTTTTACAGAGATTTCAAATTTAATTTCTTTTTTTATTGTAAAATAATTGAAGTAACTTACGTTAATTTTAATTCGTTTTATATACACCAAATTTTATAATATACAAATTAATTTTTTAATTTTAATATATATATATATATATATATATATATATATATATATATGATATTAAAAAATATTTTTCATTATTTTATTATCCATTTGTTGTGTTCAAATTAATATTTATTTTATTAATCGATATAATTTGTATGTGTTAACATTTTTATTAATCCTTAAACGCAACTATGCACATCAGTAAATATTAATAATTAAAATATCATATTATTATTAAATAATTATTTGATAATTATATTTAATAATAATATTATCATTAAATGTAATTATTCCATATACATGCATATACACACGTACACTTATTGATTCGCATTTTTGGAATATTTTTATGAATCATTCTGCACACATATATATAAAAAATTATTTATTTATATGCACAAATAGTTTGTAGTTAAAGGTTAAGGGATAAAGAAGCAAAAATTTATTGGTAGTATTGATTTTAAGTCTGCAAATCCGTTTTGATAAATCAACACGTTTGACAGATTTATTTGTTAGTATAGGAAAGGATACAAGATTGATGCAAGTGTAAACTATTCCGATCAAAAGGATTCTTTATCCAAACCATAACGTATATATATATATATATATATATATATATATATATACATATAGAATACGAAGGTTTTACCGGCTTTAAAGGTAAACTCACCATCAGATGAATAGAATTCATAAACATTTATATATATAGCACTGTGACCTACTTTGCAAATGTTACGCACCTCGTTGTTCATAAAGTAAAGTAACATCTTTTTTACGGTTGTATCTTCATTTATAAATTTGTACGAAAGTCAAACAGAGAAAGGAAGAAAAAGAAAAAAAAACAAGTAAATCTTTTAAGTACATTCTTAATTATTATAATGTATTTTTTTTAATTGCAAATATGTTGAGCTAAAAAAAGAAAACGTAAAAAGTATCCTTTTTACTTCTGTATCTTCATTTACGAATTTGTACGCATGTCAAAAAGAGAAAAAGAAAAAAAAGAAAAAAAGAAAGGAAAAGAAAAATCGAGCAAATATTTTTTAATTTATTTTTATGTCATTATAATGTATCTTCCAAATTGCAAATTTTACGCGTGTCGTTGAAAACTAGACAAGAAGTGTATCGTTTTTAACATTTCTATTTTCGTTTATGAATTTTGCTAAATATTAGAAAGAAAGAGGGATTAAAAGAAAAAAAAAAGAAAAGATAAATCGAGCAAATATTTTTAAATTCATTTTTATTTCAAATTCATTTCATTGTAATGTATCTTCCAAATTGCAAATTTTACGCATGTCATTGAAAAATTGACAAAATAAGTATCGTTTTTAACTTCTCTACCTTCGTTTATGAATTTTACTAAATATTAGAAAGAAAGAGGAATTAAAATTTCATTTTTACACTTTTTATTTATTTATTTTGTTTTTCTTTTCTAAAAAAGAAAAGACATAACATATGATACGTATTTCAAAAATCAACATTTTCATGGGCCCATGTTTGTTCCTCGACGCGACCAGAATAATCCTTTATGGTGTATGCAAATATGTTTTGTGGGTATGTACGTGGTAAGAGAATAACACAACAGATATTAACAAACAAACAAATAAACAAACAAAAATAGAAGAAAAAGAAAAAAGAATGAAAGAAAGAAATAGGACAGTAGTCGACAAAAAAAAACGAAACGTAGTCGATAGAAATACAAATAGAACATTTTTCTATCTATGCTTCTGTGTGCTTGTATATGTGTAATATGCGTGTGTTTGTTCCTACGTATCGATTTGACATATCGTAAAAAGTAATAGTATAGTTATATAAACTTCGCACCATGAGAGAGAAACACACGATTTGATAACAAATGTTTACTTTACGAAAAAAGCGATCCGATGGTTTTGGTGGCGTATTTTTTTCTCCCCTCTCTCTTTTTTTTCTTTTTTTTGTTGTATCTTTTTTTTTTTGGTATCGTTGTTTTATTTTTCTTTCTTTTTATTCTCACCGTTCTTTTCCGTATTCTCTGTCGCAAATAAATATATATATATATATAACAACTACGAACGGTTGCAGGAGGAAAGTGGGAAGAGGAGGAGGTTGTGGTGGTGGTGGGGGAGAGGTATCGAAAATCGCGAATTCGAAAGTCAAACATGAGAGAGAGTGAGAGAGAGAGAGGACTCTAGCTTTTCGGGATATTGAAAAATAAATTGAACGAGCTTGGGATACGGTGGTTGATACACTCGTATATACGGGGTGAGGCATTTTCAATTGGAACAAATAAATATTATCTTTGTTATTTATGATATTTATGGACAATACTTTTGTGGGTTAAATTATCGTTATTTCAATGGGGGTAGTTGTGTAATCGAGGAAAAAATAGATTTGTTTTACAAGATTATCTCATTTGAAATGATGTATTTTGAGATAATCGATATTTTGTTTAAATAAAAAACAAAATAACGGAGTTTTAGGATTTTTTTTATTACATTAAACAATTCCAATACTTAAAAAAAGAAAAACACAATTAATTTAAGAGATAGTTTAATGTTCAATATTGCTAAGAAATTACAGAAACGTTAACTCAATTGTAATTTGATTTATGGAAAATAAATAATTTGTTAATACAATAAGAATTATTATCAAATAAATTTGAAGATCGCATTTTTCATTATGTTATTATTCAATTATTTATCCGAGAGTAATGAACAATTATTTTATTCATATAATTATCCCTTATGATGTCCTTTAAAAAAATGTGCACATATTTTGTGCGTTCAATAAATTCGAAGTTTGACATGGAAGGAATTTTTTTTTTCTAGTCCAACTGATTTATTTTTTTATTTTTTTTTATATAAAATTCTCTCTCTTTTTTTTTTTTTTTTTATAAGTCGAATCCCAAAACTCTTCAATTCATCCTCATATTTTTTTTCAACGTACAAAAATTCTCGATGATCGATTACTCGTTTATTGATTAATATTTTTTTTAAAGCAAAAAAATAATAAACTATATTTACTAATGTATTAAAAAAAACCAGAAACAAAACAARACATATGATTCTGTTTAAAAACAAAACAAAACAAAAATTATAACAATTATATTAACATAATAAATAATAAAATTTCTAAAAAAAATAATTATCTCCAGCAAAAAAAAACTAATTATCTTATCACAATACAAGGGTACCGCTTCTAATTAAATTTAGTTTTAAAGAAAAAGGGTTTCCATAAAGCCATAAATAAGGGAGATATTTAAATATCTTGATTTAAATGCTTCTCACCCTGTACATATGTACATACACATACACATACATATACACATACACATACACATACACGCAACCTTCATAGGTATTTACACACATATATACACACACATACACGAACATATATACTCACATATAAAAATGCGTAGGTTGCAAATTGAATTGGTATTCGAGAGTTTCGTGGAAACTCGCATGCACGTTTTGTGTACCAGTCCACACATATACCTTCATCCTTCTTCCACACACACACACACATACATACATACATACATATATACATACATACATACATACATACATACATACATACATACATACATACATACANACATACATATATACATACATACATACATACATACATACATACATACATACATACATACATACATACATACATACATACATACATACATACAAATACAGAGAGAGAATAACTGTATTCGACGTTTATTCGTTCCGTGCTTTGAATCACGTTCGTTCGAGGGAAAACGTTTGCTCATAGGAACGATAAATATATCCATCTAACTCGCACACGTGGCGCGTGTGGGTGGTAGTGATGATAGTGGTAGTGGTGGTGCTGGTGGTAGTGGTGTTTGAGCAAGCTGGAAAACATCTTGACTTTTTCGTATATTCCGTGGGCGAATTTCATTGTAAAGCGTGTTCACTCATTTCTTGGAAATCACTTTTTAAATCTGATTATATTATCGTGTGTAACCCTGCATTTTCTTATTCTTGACACATGCATCCGTTTATAGTTGGTACACCTTATCGTTTTCTTTTTTCTCGTAACACGTTTTTCTCGATTATAGAATTTCCTTGAAATGTTTTTTATATATAAATTATTCAGGTGTATATGTGTAACGTTTGCATTTTCTTTCTTATTTTTTTTTTTATGTATTCATTTTTATAAAATGCATCAATTATTTATAACACGTTTTATCGTTAATAATTGTAGTTTTCTTGTTTAAATTATAATTAGATGATATGGAAAATTTGTCAGACGTGATGAGGGTTTTTTTTTTTTTTAAATATAGTACGCTTTATCGTAGCTTATCGTATTACTTATTTTAATTGTATGATAACTTGTTAAACAGCCGACGTATATACAGATATGTCATCTTTATTTAAAATTTTTTTTTTTTTTACTTAAAGAAAAGTATAATATATAACATTCGTTATACATATTCTTTTCAACTTGCATTTATTTATAATAATAAAAATAATAATTAATATATTTTATATACAATTTCTATTCGAATGAAATGAGATATCACACAGATAACCCACTTATAACACGATAGATGATTTCTCAGGAAAATATCGTGTAATCTAAAACCTAAAATTAATTATTCCTTCGTGTCATTACTTTAAAATAATTTAATATTTAAATATAATGCATTTAGCAAAAATTATGTTATCTAGTGGTGTTCAAGATGCTATTTTGTTAGTTTTGGGAGAGATTATCTTTTTTTTTTTTACCAAGGGTAGGTTGCTAATCTCGTCCTCGAACCCTTTCCTTTATTTGGGGCTTGGAACAGTGTACATATTTTAATAATATTAATAATTAATATAAAAATGATATCATTGTTAACCTTTCGAGTGCTGAATACTTTTACCTAAAATGTTTTGTAGGAAAAGAATAATTTATTATTAAACAGATTCTAATAATAAATTATATTTAATAATTGAAGTTTTTCTTTCTGAATATAATTTATCTAATATAAACATTAAATTATTTTATATTAATATTAAAAAAACACGTATATGCTTTGAACGATAAGGTTAGTAACTTTTACCAAACGCATATATGCGTCCATAGCATTCAAAAGGGTAAACATACACGTCTTACATTCTTAATTGTACAAAAACAGAAAAAATCTTTGTCTAATTCTTGGATAGAGAAATATTAAAAAAAAAACTAATTTTATTGAATAGAAAAATATTGGTCTTCTTAATGGTGTTGGAAAGAATAGATAAAAAAGATAAAATTATTTGAATTGCAGGGGATGCTTGACGGAGTCGGCATCGGAGTTGGATCTCGCGTGGTCTGGTTACGTGGGATCGGTCGAGAGGCTCGTCGTGGCGGTCGACGGTCGTAACGATCCTTTGGGTCTGAATGCCGAGAGGGCCGTCAGACAATTGGACACCCGCATTTCGGACGCCATTATGCAAGCCATGGGGAACAGCAAGGCTCTCGAGGAGAAGGTGAGTCTCATGCCGAAAGCATTCCGATATACCTTTCGCAAGGACTAACTCAGACTGACTGAGACACACATATTCTCTCTCTCTCTTTCTCTCTCATTCTTTTTCTCTCTCTCTCTCTCTCTATCTCTTTCTTTTTCTTTTATTATATTTTTTAATCTGTTAGTATGTTGTTGTCTTTGTTTCACTTTCAAACGCATACATTATTTATATTTATTTTATGCATTCGCACAGACAACAAGTAAATGCATTTATTTGATCAACTTTTCGATATACTTTATATGTATATATAAACACACGTTTTTATATTTATATGTTAATATATTAATATATTATAAATTAAATAATATTAATTTATTATAAATTTATTATAGTTGTTTATTAGTTTAGTGTAAGTACTATTTTTTTTTTTTTGATCTTTGTATTTTATGAGTTAAAATTTAAAGGAACTCTGTATAATAGGATAGAAACTAATTGTAAGTAAAGGGTAATGTTTTCTTTCGAAACGATCACGGATTCTTTTCGTTTTATTGAAAATATAGTAGTAGAACGATTTGGCTAATCGTTCATTACTTTCTCGATTCGTTAAATGAAAAGAGAAAGAATGAAATGAAGAAAGAAGAAGAGAGGGGGAAATGAAATTCGGTCGACGAGTTTTGCCGTTTGTTCGAGACGAAAACTCGAATGAACGATTCCAGACAATTTCTCGAGAGCTGCCATAGTTGATGCCGAATTCCTTTCGATTCTTTTATACGGACTCTTCTACTTCTTCTTCTTCTTCTACTCCTTCTTCTCTCTCTCTCTCTCTCTCTCTCTCTCTCTCTCTCTTATTTTGATTCGAAAGTTCTTACCTGCTAGGAGAATTACAAAGGAAAGATCAAAAGAAAGACAAAAAGAAAAATGGAAAAAGAAACATTATAACATTGAATAATTTGTTCTCATTTTTATTGATATTAGCTTTGAACATATATTCTATTTTTTTTTCTCTCTCTTTCTTTCTTATAAACGTATATTAAAAAGATCTCATAAAAAAATGTGTAATTCATTTGAAATAGTAATTTTTTTTTTCTACTAATCCTTCATTTAATTATCTTATCTAAAATTATCAAGAATAATGTTTTTTAATATTGACATATAAATATTTTTATTTCTCTTTCTCTCTCTCTTTTTCTTTATATAAATATATATAGATTCTATTAATCCTATTACTATATAGATCCTAATTCTCCATTCTATAGGATCTATAGGTATATAATATTATGGAAAAATATAGGTATAGATCCTATAGAATGGAGAATTCCTATAGAATGATTCTACATATATCATATACAATATATAATATATAATATATAATATATTGTATATATATAGTATTTATCTGAATAATTATAATTATATTTTATTGTCTTTATTATTATTCTTCCTTTTACGGGTTTCAGAAGTTTATACAAACGTTTTACATATCTTATTTAAATTTTTTATAATATAGTAAACACAATTGAATGAATAAATATGATATAATATATAATATAAAGTAAAATAAACAATAATTAACTATACAAAATTTATATTTTTATTTATTATATTTTATTTAATATTTATAAAAATATTACAAATAGTCAAATCTATAAATATATATATATATATATAGTACCTAACAAAATATACTAATTATATATAATATATTATATTATTTCTATAGATATTTATTTTGCATTTTCTCTCTCTCTCTCTCTTTCTGTATCCATTTATTTATCTATTTGTTACTACCTTTTATTTTTCTTTCTCTCTTTTTTTCTCTTTCTCTCTCTCTCTCTCTATATATATATATACATACATATAAATGTATATATATATTTGTTTCCTTCAATCTCTCCTGGGAACGTAAGATCCTCCGGCTACTATCCAACCCTTCTCTCCTCTCTCTCTCTTACATACATACTCTGTTTTTCTCTTTCTCTGTCATTCCTATACGTATTATACGAAATATTCATAAATTTCGTTGTTCCCTCGCGACGAGTATAGATCGCGAATTTCCAAGAGAGTAGAAAAACCCCGTGCGAAGGTCGTCCCTTATATTAAGAGAGAGAGAGAGAGAGAGAGAGAGAGAGAGAGAGAGAGAAAGAGAAAAATCCTACCTTACTTTATCCTCCCTTCACCCCTTTCTTTTGAGAGAGAAAACGATACTCCTTCCGACAACGTTCTTTTGGCGAATATTTACGACATCGGGGGGATCTCTCTAATACGATTTTAGATATCGCCGGAATCCGGCAATAACGAATGCGACTTCTTCTTCTTCTTCTTCTTCTTCTTTTTCTTGTTTTTCTTCTTTTACTTGTACCCTTACTCCCACTTTTATACATTCCTACTAATACTGTTACTACTTTTACTACTTCTTCTTACTTCGAGCGTTAAACATGTACAAGACCAGAACGCGAAAGAATTTTAACAATCATTAATCAATTTCTTTAATTTAATTTTATTTTATATTTCTTTTTATTTTATTTTCATTTAAATTTCATGTAATTTTTGTTTTTTTCTGTCTTTTTTTTTTTATTATTGTTTTTTACCATCCTATTCTCTTTTTCTGTTTTATTTCATTTCATTTTATTTCATTTTTAAATTTAAATTTCATTTAATTTCTAGTTTTTCTTTTTGTTTTTATTTTGTTACCACTCCATTCTTTTTTTCTGTTTTATTCTATTTCATTTTCTTTTTTTTTTATTCTATCTTTTTTTTTTTTAATTTAAATTCCATTTCATTTCTAGGTTTTCTTTTTGGTTTTTTTTTTTTTTTTTTTTTTACCATCCTATTCTCTTTTTCTGTTTTATTTTATTTTATTTAAATTTCATGTCATATTTCTATTTCTATATATATATATTTTTTTCCTGTTACCTATCCTTTCTCTTTCTATTTTGTTTTATTTAAATTTCATATGTTATTGTGAAATTCTATTTCTTTATACTCTTTTACCTTTTGTTTACATTTATTTTTATTCGTTTTTTCTTTCGTTGTACCATCTTGTTGAGAAAGATTCTCAATCATGTATCTATATATATACACATGTTTAGAACAAATCTTCATAGATAATATAAGTGTATTATTATTCTCCCATTAGTTTGCGTAATTAATAGATTTCGATTTTCGATAACACTATCCATAGTTTTCTACCTATATATCTATCCCATTTTTTTCTTCTTCTATTTTTTACGAATTGCAGATCCATTAGTAGCGTAGAAGGAAGATAATTTTTCATCTCTAATCGATTATCGTCTACTTGCTATAATCGGGGTTTTGCGTTCTTTTAATGACAATCTTCTATCTATATCATTCTTTTTTTTTTCTTTTTCTTTCTAAGATTTGTTTAAGTGCTTGCTCCTCCATTACTAGAAAAAAAAAGAGAATAAAAAAGGAAATGAACGAAGAGAAAGAGAAAGAGAAAGATAGAAAGAGAGTGAGACAAATGGGAAAAGTATAAAAAAGAGAAAGAAGATTACTCTTCGATAGGTGTTATCCTTGATACTTAAAACGATCGTCGCACGAAATTTTGAGTTAGGGAAGAGAAACGATCGAAGCTTGTACGTATTATGTATGTACATACGTACATATGTGATGTTAGTGGTAGTGTTAGTGGTAGTGGTAACACTGTGCTGTTTAACACGCGCGATATTCATTATCGCGTAACAACGTGTTAACGCGATAGCACTATGTTGCACCATAGGGTTGGTAAAATCTGCTCGAGAAATCGAGCTCGAGTTAACTAACAGGAGATAAAGACGAATGAGGGGGGTTAGATAGGGGGAGGGAGAGAAAGGGTAAAGGGTGATAGTAGTAGGGGTCTCTTCGTGTAAGGGATAGTTCGTCAAGGGTGGTGGTGGTGGTGGTGGTGGTGGTATAGTAGTTCAGGGCTAGTTCACTTTACGTGACGTGAAATCGCGTGGTCGAGGTAGTTTCGGATTGCACGCAGAGCAAGATGAACGATACCTTGTTTATTTCTCTGTGTATGTCTGTGTATATGTGTGTGTACTCTGAAATTTATACAACGAAAGAGAGAGAGAGGGATCAAAGAGAGAAAAAGGAGACACTGAATTACATGTACATTTTGTAAATGAACGTAGTCAATCAATTGCAAATATTGATTTTATTTGATTTATTTTCAATTCAATTTGTTTGTTCATGTTATTATGAAATTGATCGTAAAATTAATGTTTAGTTGGTCGATCTTTTTTTTTTTTTATTTCTTTTTTAATTATTCTAATGCAATGAATTATTAATATTAAAGATTAAACGGTGTGAATATAATGTATTGGTAATTTAATAAGTAGATTGTATCAACAGGATTGCGAACATTGATTTTATTGTTTATTTTTAATTTAAATTGTTTATATTATGTGTAATAGATTGTGAAATTAATTTTTACTTGGTTGGTTGATTTAGTTGATCTTTTTTTTTCCTTTTTCAATTATTCTAATGCAATTAATTATTAATTAAAGATTAGACGGTATGAATATAATGTATTGGTAATTTAATAAGTAGACTGAATGAATGGGATTACGAACATTGATTGTATTGTTTATTTTTAATTTAAGTTGTTTGTATCATGTAATAGAACGTGCAATTAATTTTATCGATTCTTTGTTTGTCCATTTAACAAAATTATATTACGAATAATTATAGCAATTTTTTTTATAAAATTTTAAATAACGATTAATTATTTTTGGATTCATTTTTATTTAAATATTTATTAACATTAGATAGAGATATAAGGTGTGTGTTAATTGGTCGTCTTAGTTAGGAGAATGTGGTTGAAAGCTTTTAAAATTTCTCTTTAATAAAATAAGGAAATTTCTTGTGATAAAATTGATTTATTCAAGTTCGATCGTGTGGTTATTTCGATAAATTTACTTAAATTAAATAGATTGAATTCTTTTTTTATTTTATCTTTTATCCGTTTCTGTTATAACAAATTAATGTAAGGTGTATTGTTTGAAAGTTTTTAAGCGATTATTAAAAATCGATTAACCTTTTTGTTAAGGCTAATTTTATTATCTCAAATTGTGTAAAAAAAAGAAAAGTTTTTCTTTTTTTTTTATCTTCCAATCTTTCAGCAACTTTAGTTTATTCCATTTCGAGAATATTTCCTATACACGAAGTTAAAGAAAAAGTTTCTGGAATTTTTCTTATTGTATTATAATCTAAAAAGAGAGAAAGAGAGAAAGAGAGAAAGAGAGAGAGAGAGAAAGAGAGAGAGAATATTAGCCTATAAAAAGTTTCGAATAAGAATAATTGATTTATTAAAATCATCTTAAAAAAACTTTTACCTCAATCTGCATTTAAATTTTTTTTATTCTTTCCATTCACCGCCAGCTTATTTCCTGTTTGATGTTTTACTTTGAAAATATTCATTTTACAAGATATATTATATGGAACGAATTAAATATTATTTCTACATTTTATTTTTTTTTTATTTTAAGATTTAAAAATAATCTAACTTCTATCAACAAGTAATTTCATATAATATATATATATATATATAAAAGAATAAAATTGAAAAAATTATTTTATCTTTCTTAAAGTTTTATTAAAAAAAAAAAAAAAAAAAAAAAAATCATTCACAGCATAATTTTAGCTAATTCTTTGTCAAATCGTTTTTCAATAAGGGTTGAATATCTTGACATTTTTTTATTTGGATAAAGAGAATTTTTCTTTGGCAGTTAAAAAAGAGTAAAAGAGTAGATGAATGAATGAATGAATGAATGAAACAATTTGATTGAATAAAGCTTAGCTGGATTATAGGAAAGTCTACTAAGAACCTATCCCTATGACACTATAAGCGTCATTTGAGTTTCCTGTGTTTGCTTTCGGATGGAGAACTACGCGTACCTTGGACAGTTTACACGCTTCACGAAGCGAAACTAACGACAGATTAGCATTTTCGTTGGGACTAAACACACCGTCGGCAATGGTACCACCACAACACAACAACAACATAACTCTACGACCTCCCCGTTTGTATTGCCGGACTCCTCCGCATTTAAGAACTCGTTTGCGATTCACCTATTGCGAATTAGAATTCCAATGTGACTCTCGCCGATAAGAATCCTATCTCTATATTACTGTATACTTAGACAGGAAATACATACTAACTGTACCTTTTCTTTTTTTTTTTTCTTGTTACCTTTCATTTTATTTTTCTATAAGTATTTTCTTTTATTTATTAGTATTTAGCGCGTTATAAATTAAGAATTTTAATTTAATTTAATTTAATTTAATTTAATTTAATTTAATTTAATTTTATTTTATTTTTATCTTATATTATTTTATATTAATTTATTTTTAGTTTATTTTATTTTATTTTATTTTTATTTTTATTTCATTCGTTTTCTAATCTATTTAATGTTCAATAAAAAAAAATTACTCATGCATTTTATCTTATTCTAATCTAATATTTTATTTTCTAATCTTATTCAATTTAAAACAAGAATGTTAATTACACATTTTAATATTATTTTTTTTTCTTCTATTTCAATCTCATTTATTTTTAAATCCTTATCATACCGAATACAAATCATCGATATTTTTTTTTCCACCTCGTCTTTTTATTTTTATTTTYTTTTTTTAATTTCTATCAAATAAAAATACGAACAAAATTTAATTTCTCTCGATAAATCGGTTAATCAGAATTCGTTCAACTATTTATTGATTTTTTTCATAAAATGTATTTTCATAAATTCCCATCTCATTTGTATTTTCAAATTGATCGATAAATAATTTGATTTCCATTGAAAATACAAGATATAATCATTAATATTATAAATAAAATATTTCATTTATTTTCACTCCTTTGGAATCATTTATCAACTATTGAAAATTTTCTCCTTTGAGGGAGGAAAAGGGGAAAAAACGTAGAAAAATAAGGTAAACGGGTTTATAAGGGATGGGGATTATTTCAATTTTTTTTTTCTTGCCGAATTTCTCTTTCTCTCTTTACATATATATATATATATATCTACTTCATAGCTTGGAGAAAAAAAGCTCGTACTCGATATTAGCTCGAGTTTTCTCGAAATTGGCTATCGCGGGTGTGGCGTGCTTTTAGAAAATGCACCGAGTAGTGCACTCGTTCCTTTGAATAGAGAGACTGCTTTTTTATCCACCAATCCTTCTCTTTTTCTCTCTTTTTCTCATGTTTTTTTTTTGCTTCTTTTTTTGCTTCTTCTTCTTCTTTCCATTTTTTTTTTTTTTTCGTTCATTTGGCTTGCACCCATCGATGGATTCGCATCGTTACGTAACATAAACGGACGTCTTATATCGATTGTTCGTAGTATGATACAAGCATAGCTTTGTATTTTCTCACACGCGTATATCCCTCCCCCCCCCCCAACCCTCTTCAAGTTGTCTGGAAAAAGCACTCATTCAAATTCGAATCGTTGAATTCGATCTTTCGTAGGAAAGAAAAAAAAAGAAATTTCAAAGGAAAATTTAATTACTGAAAAATAATTGGAGTAATTATTATTAAATTTGTATTAGATCAATTAAATGTTTCGATTGAATTTTCTTTGCAATTCAACAAAACATTTGTTTGTTAGTAAATCAATGATACACACAGGATATTTTTTTTTTATTATATTTTATTTTATTTAATTATTAATTTATCTTTTTTGTTTTATATATTATCTTATTTTTTATATCCGATTTGTATTTAATATTTATATTTGATTTATTCTTTTGGTTTTGTTCACATGTATTGTAGGAAGAGTCAAAAATTATTAAATGACTTAAAAAAATCAAGGAATATATTTCAAAACCTTTATAAAGCTAATATTTAGTCATTTTCAGTCTAAAAGTTCAATTAAATTAAATATAAAAAATATTAAATTAAATTAAATATAGAAAATATTAAATAACCGAGAATAATATTTTAAATTCGTAATATATTCCAAAGATTAATGTTTTCCGAATGGTAAAAAAAAAAAATAATTTATATATTATTATCTTCAAATAAAATAACAAAATGATGCGTCCCTATATTAAAAATATATATATATATATATATAAATATTTACACATTTATTCATCCTTTGAGTTCTTGAAGAAGAATAAAATACATAAAAATGAATGAAAATGAATGTATTAACAAATTTCTTTCGTTCATTTTGAAATTCATTCACGAGTAGAAAAATTGGTTCAATTTAAGAAACATTTTCCTTACATTTATCGTCATTATTATCCACAAAACGGTCATATTTTTTGCCTTCTTTCCCTTGAGACGTAAATGTTTAGGGTAGAGAGGGTTAGGAATAGAACAGCAAAATTCAGTCTGCTTGACTCATTTTACCTTTTATTTTTCTCTTATCATTCTTTTTGTAGCATCTTCTTCTTCTTCTTCGTTGTTTTTTTTTTTTTTTTCGTTTCGGACCTAACCCTGTCTCTCTTTTTTTTTTCTTCTTTCCTTTTACCCTTCCTTTTCTACTAGTTCGAACCTTCGCACAGGCGCCAACGCGTGGAACGCAATTAAAAGTTTCTCACACGGACGCCTATACGACAGGAAAGAATCGATCCTATCTTTCTATCTCTTTTTATTCTTTTTATTTTTTTATATTTTTATATTTTATTTCTTTCATTTTATCTTGCAGGAACCTTCTCACACAAAAAATTCTTTCCACTCTACTCCTCCACTTCAACCAATTTCTTTCGGCAAACATTCTTTCTAAATCACACTGACTTTTGCATCTTATCATAAAATCACGGATTAAAACCAATCAAATTTACATTTAGAAATTATAGTTGTTTTTTTTTTTCTTTTACGATTAACAAATCACCGATTGATCGTTGAATAACTTTTCGTGTATTTAAAAAAAAATATGTTTTTGTTCATTAAGAAATTTAACATTAATTTTCATTATTCTATCATTTTTTCGATAATAATTTTATCTTTTTTTAAGTTCTACAATTCTTTGTTTAAATATACGCTTTTTTGCCTTTTTGTTATCAATAGAATTGACAAATAACAGCAATCTAAAAATCTACTTTCAGGAATATTTTTTGTTCCTGTAATTTTATTGACAATTAACTCAATGGATGATAACTTACTTTTTTACTTTTATATATATATATATATATATAAATAAATAAATCGTTCCAATATATAAATCATAGAACAATTCGTCGTTCATAATTTTTTTTAATAATATTAATAATATTATAATATAATATATATTACATAATTGTATTATATATACATTATAAAATAAATAAAATAAATAAATAATAAATTTTCAATAAAAAATTAAAACTTACAATTAGTTCATGACACAATTTTTTAAGACCACTAAAAAAAATTCGATGATTAAATGTTTATATATATTTAACAAACTTATTTAAATATTCGAACAATTAAATCATCGAATTTATGGAGGATATTTTTCTTTTCAATATTTTATTCATTATGATTCATTCAACATTAATTCGTATTGTATTCTACTTCCTGTTATCCTTTATACCTAAAAATTAGAACAAGAATTTTTTTCTTAGAACTTGTTCTATGATTCACTCTTACCTAGGACCACCCAAAGAAAAGAATAAAGAAAGAAAAAAGAAATTCCTTACCTTCCGAAATTCTCGCTGACTCATCCTTTAAAATCCACCCTGTCCGATATTCGATAAAAGATTTTCACGGATTTTGAACAAAAATCCGCCTTTTTAGAATAAACATATCGCAACAACAACAACAACAAAAAATAAAAAACATTTCTAAACGTCGATGATAAATCCTATTAATAATTTCTTTTAAATGTATGTAGAAATTCGAATAAAAAGGAGAAGAAGAAATATTTTTCACCTGAAAAAAAAGACGGAACCTTTAACGAATTCCCTTTCTTACGATTACGAGAGAAATATTAGAAATGTCCGAACAAGTCGTATCCTGTTTCGTGGTGAATTCTAACAGAAGATTTCTATCTCTTTCTTTGATAATCCCCTTTTTTTTCGTTCGGCAAGTTAAATATTTGAGAAAGAAATAAAAAGAAAAATAAATAAATAAGTAAATAAATCTTTATATAGAAAAATTCATTGTCACAATGTTGGTTTTCAATGAACTTCGAAACTACTGAACTGATCTTAATGAAATTATTTTTATTTTGTGTGATATATTTTAACTTAGAATATACAAATAGTTTTTATCGCATTTATTTTGTATTTTTTATCGCAAATTTAAAGATTTATTATTTAAAGGTTATCTAAGTCTCTAGGTTGTTTAAGTATTTAATAGATGGCGTTGTATTTCAATTCAATTATTTCAATTTACATTCGATATAACTTTACTTTTTATATTTTTTTCTGTATTATTATTTTATGTATTCTATTCTAATTGTGGTATTATCTTATGTGTTTAATATATTTTAATATATTATTTAATATATATATAATAATTTTTTATAGAATAAAATTAATATAATTTAATTATATAGTTTAATATATATTAAAAATTGTATGTTATTTTATGCCTAATTTGAAATCCCAGAAAGTGAATATAGTGAATATTAGTATGACTGCATTAAATAGTTTAAAATTATATTAAATCAACATTTTATAACAGAATCACAGCAACGCGTAGCCATATCATTCTAGTAAATAAATATAAACAAAAAAAACATAGAATAACAGAAATAACATAACAAAACAAAACAAAACAAAACAAAAATATAAGAGTGAGAATAAGAGAAAGAAAGAGATACAGGGCCGCATTCCGTGAACCTTACGTGTCCGCGTTCCACGTGGCCTTTGGCCCCCTTGGGAAAGGTTTGAAAGATCGTTAAGGTAGCACCTTAACGGCCCTTTTACGAAAAAGGGCGCCGTCTCTACGGTCCACGACCTATGAGACCCTATCTCTTTCTCTTTCTCTTATTCATTATTATTCATCCAAGTGGAGAAGAGAATGCTCGTTTCTCTATTCCTTTCTCTCTCTCTCTCTTTCTCATATACACAAACACACACACATACTCTGACATTCTAGAGGACTACGACGGTTCTTCTTCTTCTTCTTCTTCTTCTTCCTTCAGTGGGAGAGAAAGCAAGAAAGCAAACCAAGCCAAGCTAAGCCAAGCCAGCCAGCCAGACGACGTCTCGTTAATTCGCACGAAAATTCAATCGACCCGCCCCAGACGGTCTTGATCTACGGTTAAAGAGAATAAGAGAAAGAGAGAGTGTGAGAGAGAAGCAACACCAGTGCTCAAATACCTTTCCTTTCTCTCGGAAATTTCCCTCCTGAGATTATTCCCTTTTCTACCATCTAACGTCATCCTGATCACTCCTCGTTTCCGTTTCATTGCACGTACCTCTTTCACATTTATTCATTTTTTTATTTTTTTTTTCTCTATACCGTGAAAAATCTAATAGTAAAGAGTGGGGGTCTATTACTTTTATCGTTTTTTCTTTCTTTTTCTCATTTGTCCCTTTTTTTCATTCAAATTATATGTTTTACCGTGAATGATAGAAATTGGGGTATGTCGAGATTGACAAAATGGTTGTTTAATGTATATACGAAATATTAAATACTATCGAAGCATATATGTGCCCATAATTATGAAAGTGGTCTAATTGTAAATCAAAATTGAAACAAAATGAGTTTATCAGTTATTTCATACCACATTATTTTAAACTAGATTATTTCTATGTAATTTTCACGATATTGTTAAAAGACATAGGTCATCATTAAAAAAATATATGCACAAAATATTGAAAAATATTGAATATACATGTGTATTTAACATTAAAAAGACATTGAATCTCTTTTTAATATTAAATACACGTGTATTCAATATTTTTTAATATTTTGTGTTACTAGTGTAGGTTATGTCATTAAAATTATTGAATTATTCTTATTAAATTGATTTATTTTTGTGAAGTAAGTATTCGAAAAAGTAATAAATTTCTGTTCAATTATGAAAAAATTAAATTTTGATTTAAAGTTTGAAATAGGTTTTTAGAGTTTTAAATATATACATTTGAAAAAGTAATTTGAAACAGACTATTAATTTCTTCGTGACAGATTTGATCGAATTTTAAATGGCTAATTTATGTCTAATAATACAACTATTCGATTTTGATAATTGTGCAAAGATGATATATATAAAATTGGAATGAAGTATTACCAGAGAACGTAGGAAAATTTGATTAACCCCCTGATACATTGATATGAATAAGTAAAACATTCAATTTTCTATGAGCCCTTTAGCTATGAACTTAGTACAACTAGCTCTACGGGTTTCGAGAATTTCAATAGAAATTTTGTATATAACTTTTTCATTCAGTGTGTTATTCGTATGCTTTAACACATATTTATCGACTACGTTACGATTAATTGTTAAGAAAATAATTAAAATTACTTTGACAATAATATAATTTTAATAATTTTACTAAAAAATTAATTCTAAAATTCTGATCATTATTTCTGTGTTTAAAAAATACAACTCTTTCATACATCCATAAGAATTATAACTCAAACATTTAATTAACATTTAATTAATACCCTGTAGGAATGAGCTTGGTAACTTTTTCAACGTATACGATTTAAATAAAATTAAATATTTTTTGATATAAATTTTCTCACAGTATATATCCAAACATACCTTCAAGCAATGATACATTACAAAAATAGGATTTATTAATTAAAAAAAAAAAATTATAATATGTGGATAATTATTTATAAATCTTTTAAGATATAAACTTTAATAACTTGTACAATATATAATTTACATAAAAATATTCTCTACAAAATTGTCCCCAATATATACATCAGCCACACGTACACGAAAAAGAACACATTGTATAAATATAATATATTAAATCCTTAAAAAAAAATATAATATAAAATAAGTAGATATTATTATTTATCTAATATTCTAATATATTACTCTTCTCTTCTCACATTAGCCATGATCATCGATGATCATCGTAATCGATGTCATTATCCAACGATATCGAGATATGGGGGTGGCGGGAGGGAAGTTGGAAGGGGGCACTCTCGAATTATCTTCGATTAGAGAGTACGTAATGGTTATTCCGAGGATCGATCACTGCTCGAAAGAGAGAGAGAGAGAGAGAGAGAGGAGTAACATAGTACAAAGCATTGTTATATTCGAAGTGGCGCTATGGGCTTCATTTCCTGCACAGTCTCGATCGCGCCCACTGACTTCTATAGCATCTTTCTCTCTCTCTCTCTCACTCTCTCTTACTCTCTTTCTCTTTCTCTTTCTCTCTTTCACTAGAGTGTTGGTGCGCGCGCTCGCGTATTCGTCGGTAATTGGACGAACGAAAAAGAATCCATTGTCTCTCTTTTTCTTCAGCCCCTCTCCTCACCACCATCACTTCTGCCAGCAAACGCTAGAAAGAAATATTGCGAAGAAAGAGGGGGAAAGGATGATAGTAATGGTGGTGGTGGTGGGGGTGGTAGGGTTGAGAGGGAGAGAGAGAAAAGAAGAAGATGTTGAAGAAAGAAAAAGAGAGTCATAATCTCTCATTATTATTCGTCGTCGTGTTTTTTCCCTTCCGCCCTCTTCTTTTCTAATCCTCCAACCCCCACCCTTCCTTCAGTCTACCTACCTACCTACCTACCTACCTACCTACCTACCTATCTACCTATCTACCTTTCTTCTCCCTCTTATACACCTTCTCAACCCTCCGACCCACCTCACGACCATCTTTCGTGTACACCTTCTCTCACACATCTCCGTACAATATGAAGACTCTCCTTCATTCGTATCTCTCTCCCTCTCTCTCTCTCTCTTTTCGTTTTTTTCTTTATGTTTAGGTTTAAGTTTATTTATTTTTATTTTATTTTTTTTTCTATTTATTAGATTTTTTTTTGTATTTTTTTATTATATAATAGTTTGTGTCGTATTATAAACTATGTTATATTATTATATATTATTATATTGTATTTTTTATATTATGATATATTATATATTACATTTATATATATATATACTATGTAATTGTATATTATTATTATATTATTATAATTAGTAATATAATATAATATAATAGTTATAATAATATGTATATTATGTTATGTTATATATTACTGTTATATATTATATATGTTATATTATCATTTTTAATTTAATTTAATTTTATTTTTTATTTTAATTTTTTTTTTTCTTTAGTTCTAACGACGATTGTGAGATTATCGTTATCAAAATTTGTGATTATAATTCTCAGTAATGTTATGTATACCACACGATGTGTCAATATAATAATTTTGCGTCCCATTTTTTCTTTTTATTTTTTTTATTTTTTATTTTTTTTTGTTCTTCAACGTTTTTGTATTTCCTTTATAGAATTCGCCCAGGAAAATGTGAAATTTTACTTTTCTCTCTCTCTCTCTCTCTCTCTTTTTCTTTCTCTCTTTCTCTCTCTCTCTCTCTCTCTCCCTCTTTTTCTTTATTTCTTTCTATCTTTGAATTTTATATTTCCGTATTCGAGTCTATCTCTTCGAGCGTGAATATAAAAGCTTTTTGTTCTCGCGTTCACTGAAAGTTGATGAAGGGTGGCAAGGAGGATTGTGGGGTTGAAGATAGAGAGGGTGTAATCGAAAAAAAGGTAGAACCATTATATATATAGAAAAAACTCCAGAATATAATCGAATGTAAAGCGCGATTCTTTATTTTTGTTTCGACCTTTTTTTTTTTTTTTTTTTTTTTTTTTTATTTCTTTCGTATACATTTTTCCTTTATCGGAGGAAGATTTTGAAATAGACAGAAAAAAAGCAAATCTTTGATAAGGCTCACGCGTTATTTATCATCTGACACAATTCTATTATATATATGTTTTTTATTTTATTTTTATTTTTGTACACCACAGGAAAAAGAAAGAAAGGGGTGAGGGGGTGAAGGGTGAAAGGTGAAAGAAAGGTGAGAACAAAAAAATGGAATAATTTTTATGCAACGAAATTGACGTGACATCTCTTATCGATAATTTCATTTCATTTCAATTATTCAAGAACCAAAGTCTTTCTCTCGAATTATTATTATTATTATTATTATTATTATTCCTCTTTATTTTCTATATATATATATATATTCGTTCATACTAATACCGTTTTAAAAAAGTTCGAAAGCTATTGTTACAGTTTTAAAAGAATATACTTTCCTTCCTGCGACCTTTTTTTTATTTTTTTATTCCTTTTTTCTATTATTTTTCGTTTCATGTACATAGTTGAAAACTTTTTGATAAAGTATTCTTGCGAAACGTTCGTGTACCTTTTAAAATATACATCTATGTACGTGTATATGTATACATACATATATATATTATATTACATACATATACAAAACACACGACAAGCAGAAACACATACACATATGTAGTTTACTTTATAAAAAATTGTTCGAGTGGAGGCTTGTTAAAAAAGCTTTTTATCATTCTTTCTCCCCTCTCCCCCTCCCCCGCAGGAGTCTTGATTTAATTTTGATTTTAAAAGCATCCAAAGTAGAGGAAAAAGAGCTTGCGAAAAAGAGTTAGAGGGGGTGGTAAAAAAAAAAAAAAAAAGAAAAAATGCAAAGAAAAGAAATTTCTGGGATAAAAACGCGTGCGAGGATAAAAAAAAAAAGAAAATTTGGACTCGTTCGCAAAAGTCGTTTGACCGAACGGGATAAGAGGTCGTCTCAAATGTGTTCTGACATTTACCGTTTTCTCGGTGAGATAGGTCGAAAGTCGGTGGGGTATTTGGAAGTTGGGGGGATTGAAGGGAAGGGTGGTTGGGTGGGTTACACAGCGAATAAAGAAGAAAATATATGAACGATGTATCTAACGTTGCAGAAAAGAAATTCGTCCTCGAATTGAATTTGGTGCTGCATAGACGTCGTTGTCGTTGTCTTCTTTTTTTATTTTTATTTTTTATCTCTTTTATTTCCTCTTCTTATTATTCTTCGTATGGAGACTTCGTACGTGCACTGAAAGATTGAATGTAACTTCGTGCGAACAAGATTTTGGCAAGGACGAATTTTTTTCTACCTTTTTTTTTGTTAGTCTTGTTTTTATTTTATTTAACATTCTTTTTCTTCTTCTTCTTCTTCTTCTTCTTCTTCTTTACTTTTTTCCTTTATGCAAACCCCATCCCCCAATCCTAACGACACATATTGCTCTTTTCACGATGTGAACAACGATATTTTTAATTTTATTCTATTTTATTTTCTACGTGACCTGGTCTCACTTTGTGTTCTATTTTCTCTTTTTTTATTTTCTTTTTCCTAATTAAGTAAATGTTAGCGAGTTCAACACGAATATAGAATCTTCTTCTTTTTCTTCTTTTTCTTCTTCGATAGTCAGTTGAGATTTTTTGACACAGTTTCCAAAAGGTTTTTGATAGAACGTATAAGCCGATGTTACATTTTCTTCATAAAATCTTTGAAAGATAAATATGTAGTTTGAAATGTTTTGAATATAAAAAAAAAAAAAAAAAGGAAAGAAAGTAAGTGATTGATTAATTGAAAGTTAATTGTTTTAAGAAGTTTCGAAGTTAGTTAGTAACATTAATTATGAATAACGATATATATATATATATCGTTGGGTTATAAGAGTTCGTATAATTTATTATTGTTGTTGTTACACGATATAAACTAACAATTAGCCAAAACATAGAATCAATTAATTACATTTCTCATTAATTTTCAACTAACACGTTTTACTCTTACGTGATTTTATTTGAAAATAAAATCAAAATAATAGAAACGAACAAGAAAAAAAAGAAATATTGATTTAAAGGAAATATCAATTAGTCAAGTGTTTTCTACGTAGAAAATAAATGTCTAATGTGTTTTCACGAAAGAAAGAAAGAAAGAATAGAAAGATAAAAAAGATAGAAAGAAGGGGAAGGAGAAAGGAGGGGAATCGCATTAATCTTAAATGTCGGAAATGTTTCTCTTTTTTCTCCTTTTTTTTTTACCTACAATGTCAGATTGGACAACAATAAATGATAACGGGAGACTTTTTGTTTTTATAGTTTGTATTCGAATAAAAAAATACAGATATAGTATACTGTTACAATATTAACAGTTTAATTTTATAATAAAAAATATTTATTAAATATAAAATTATTTATAATATATAGATGGAAAATATTTGAAATATTCCAACGCAATTTAAATGTTTCATTTCACTATTTAGTATTTTATAATTAAATAAACAGTACTATAATATTCTACACAATACTATAAGTTATACTCATTTACAATTTTTTTTATAAAAAAAAAATACTAATAATAATATTTATTTAAATAGAATATATTATATATAAAATTCTATTATATTTTTTTTTTAATATTTTAATTATTTTATATATATTTATTTAATATTTTATTATTATTATTTAATATACACAAATAATATTATAATTTATAAATTATAAAAATAATATTTATATATAATATATAATTATATATTATTTAATATTTATTTATTATTTAAGTATTATATATAATTATTATATTTTAATTATTTTATGTTATTTTATATTTAAATAAGTGCATTTATATGTTAGAATAATTTTATTAAACAAAATAGGGACATTACATGATCAATAAATTTTAAATAACTTCACAATTATAACGTAACCACGTATAATAAAATTCTCCTAAATCAATATTATATTTCTATTTTAATTTAAAGCTTATAATTATATTAAAATATCATATTACTTAATAGAAATACAGAAGATTCTAAGTATCGAACGATAAATTACTCCTCTTACACGTATATATATATATATTGTTTTAAGTTTAATCGATAACAACGTTTGAAACAAAGATGACATATCATATCTCACGTTGCATACATATGCAAAAACCTGTAATAAACGTGAGAGACAGACATTTGTGAGATCATTAATTAAATAATTARTTAATTAATATGAAATATTCGATCGATTATTAAATGTAATATACGTTTATCATAATATTACAATTATTATATTATTTAAATACACTAATATAATATAATAAAATTATACATATCTGCAAAGACATTTATTTTCAACATATGCGTGTGTTATATTATAATTATTATATTACTTCTATACACTCATAAATGCATGCAATTTGATACACAAACGTATCAAAGTTTTCGTGATAATTAAAAGCATCTCTCTCTCTCTCTCTCTCTCTCTCTTTATCTCTCTTTTATTGTAAATTTGACTAACAATTAATTAATCGGTATTACGATGTCGTTTAGATTATTGTTTAATTTGCATGACGGGGAAGTGGGAAAGGGGAAGAAGTGTTCTATTTACTCTCAATCGAATAAATAGGTAGGTAACTTAATTAAATAGGAAATGTAGAAACAAAGAGAAGAGAATGTTTGTATGTGAAATAGAGAGAGAGAGAGAGAGAGAGAGAGAGAGAGAATTTGTAATCAATTCGGTTGGAGAAAGTAAACATTAGGTAGATCGAGATTACAGGCTTTGATTTCTTTAGTATAGTCATTCATTTACACATCGTTTCTATACGTGGTTGCTTAGCTATTGGTCGATGGACACGTGCGATACAACAACGCGATATCTTAATTAACGAACGTGTGCCAGGTGATGAATGGCGAGAACGAAGGCACCACAACACTACGTATTTTCTTCCTCGAAATTCATTCCTAGCACGATCCTTCTTAACGTGGTTAGTATACTACTACTACTATGTCCTACGAATAATTAATCTATTTTCTTAATGTAAACTGAACCACACTCTGGATTCTGGACAAGATTGGGCACACACGTATTATATTCGTTATCTAAATTATTATTTATTTCGTTAGATTGTAAATTAATTTTTAATATTGTGTTATCGTAATAATATTTCAAATTATTTATTAATTTTTATTTATACATTATTTTAATCCAACAGAATATAATTTAATTATTAAATGTAAATTATTTAAATAAAATATTTAATTTAAATAAATAATTATATTAATATTATATTAATTTATTATTATTATTATATATATATATATATAAATAATATTAAAGTTTATTAAATAATTTATGTAAGAAATTTTTCTTTGCCGTAATAATATATTACAGTAATAAATTATTTAATAAAAATATAAATATCTAAAACAAAAAAGAAATAATTAAAGTTTTAAAATAATATCACTTTATGTTTTTCGTATATTTATTTTCCAATATTTCTTGAATAATAGTATTTCTTTTATTTTTAACTTCTTTTCATGTTTACCTACAAAATAGTCTTAAAAAAAATCGTAAAAATATGAAAAGATATCTTAACATATAAAAAAAGAAAAAAATATTTAACAAAGGACATTTTCTTCCTTCCTTCCGTTAACATAATATCCCCTTAAGATGCATCCTGACGTATTTCGATTATGAATTGTAAAATCCAGCAATTTTTCAAGTATACCCCCATCTTAGTCACGAAGAATCCGATTTAGCGAATTTCCTATCGTCCAACTCGATCCTTTTAGCGGAAATCGAAGGATTTAAAGTTTCAAGAGGTTATTCCTGCCCACTTTTCTTACCCCATCCCCGCGTATTCCTTCTTACCCTTCGATGGAAACCATAATAGTAAATATCTGTTTATCTATCCGCTTCATTGCATTTTCTTTCTTTTTTTTCTTCCTTTTTATTTTATTCTTATTATTTGTCTTACTTTAAACTTTCCACTAACCCCATCTCTCTCTCTCTCTCTTTCTTTTTTGTTTTTCTTCTGGCTTGGCTCCAGTCACCCACACGGTCGATACAATCATCTACAACCTACGAGAAACTATGAGAAAAGAAAAAGATGAAGAAACGAGTTAGGGGAAACGAGAAGTAGTTATAATGTTCCACTAGTACTACTAGTAGTAGTAATAGTAATAGTAGTGCTTGTGGTTGTGACAGTGATGGTGGTGGTGGTGGTAATGGTGGTGTGGTTGGTGATGGTCACGATGGTGGTTGTGATGGTGGGTGGTGTAGTGGTTAGAAGCAAAGTCGAATCAAATGGTGGGGGAAGTATTTGGCACGATGCAACCCCTCAACCTCACTCCATCCCTAGCCCCAAAAGGAATCAAT
>NW_015148971.1:2544913-2557413 GCF_001465965.1 Polistes dominula
CCAGTGTCTCGACAACCACCATCACCCGGATTTTATTCCTTCTTTTCTCTATCTTTCTCTCTCTCTTTCTCTTTCTCTTCGTCATTTTCTCTCTCTCTCTCTCTCTCTCTCTCTCTCTCTCTCTCTCTCCCTCTCTGTCTGTCTGCCTACTTTAAACTTTACGGATCGATCCGAAAAACCGTTTCTTCTCTTACAGACAATTTCCTTTCTTTTTTTTTTTATTTTCTCTCTCACTCACAGTTAAAAATTCAAGATTCGAGAAATAGAAAAAGAAACCCCCGGTAAATGAAGAGAAAAATATGAGGAAACGTCCTGTTTTTTTTTTTTTTTTATAAATTTTTTTGTAAATTCTAAAAAAAAAATAAAAAAGTAAATATACTATATTCGGTGTAGGGTAATAAAAATAAGATTAAAAAAAAGAACTCGTTGAGGAATGACTTCTCGTAACGAGGCACGGAATTTTCTTCGGTTTACGGAATGAGGAAATAAAAAAAAAAAAAAAATGATCTCGTAATGCAATGCCGCCGCCGGTGGTAGCAGCACATTCATCGAACAAATATGGTCCATAGATGTTGGAACGTGATACGGCACACAGCAGCCACTTATACTTTAGGCGAATCCCTTTTGTGCTTTTATAATCGTTTAACTTTCTATCCCCCTTCCCTACTCCCCCAATCCCCTTTTCCCCTTTCCCCCTTTACATCTCGCGGCTATTAACTTCAATCTGTTCGAACTTTTAACAAAATTGAATTTAGATACCATAATATGTGTATCTTTGTATTTTATATTATATATATATATATATATATATATATATATATATATATAATAAATTAATTATTTAAAAGTTCCTGGAGTGCACCTTTAAATTGTGATTAATCTGAATTCTTTGTTTTGTTCTTTTTTTTTTTTTATAAATCAATGATCACTCTCTTTTGAAACTTTTCTTTCCATTTTAAGATAATTACTTTTTTTATTTCTTTTTTTTTCTTTTTTTTGAGAAATTGGTAATTCATTTTTGAAATCATCGTTAGAACTTTTGAATCCTTTTGTATTATTTTCTTTTTCAATATGATACATTTTCTGTATCGTGTTTGATACAATAATTACCATTTTAATAATTGATAATCAAAAATACGAATGCAGTTTGTACTGTATTTTTTATGAACACACGTTGTTACAATATCATTATTAAAAATGACAAGTAATCGTATTTAATATGATATCTCACAAATAATTTCTATAATTCGTTCAAACATATTTTTTTTTTCTCTCAATTTTTACGAATAATTTTCCCGAATAATTTTACGAAAATATTCCCCCAAATAAAAGACTATTATTGGAATAAGAAAAAAAATGTGTTTTAAATTGATCATCAGTCTATTTATTTTTTGATATATTAACCCATTATCCGCCACAATACGAAAATGCACCAAAAATATTAAATTAACTGAATAATGATATTCATACTAATCAAGTAGAACTATTTTTGCAACATTCATTTTTTATTTAAATATAAAAATTATTTTATAACATTAATTATTGATTTAAAATAAAAAAGGGAGAATTTGTAATATTTTCATGAAGCACGAGGTACAATCTCATTACTTTAACGAATATATTTTATTCTGAAGCTGCAATTATTAAAAAAAAAAAAAAAAAGAATTTGAGAATAGGTCTCGAAAAAATGGCCATTGGCGGATAATGGGTCTCTTTCTTACATTAATTTTTTAATAAAGATATAACCAGTGGTCTTTCTTTAAAAATTCGATTTTACGTACTACACAACACCGATCATGAAAATAATAAAATTGAACAAAGTTTGTAAGGCAGACAATTACACGAATCTTTCTCTCTTTCTATCTTTCTCTCTCCCTCTCTCTCTCTCTCTCTCTCTCTCTCGCTCTCTCTCCCATACATACATACCAAAATATATATATATATATATATATATAAACATGAATGCATATAATGAAAAAGTTTCGGTTGGAATTCAGAAGAGAAACAGACACACACATACACATTTTAAGTCTTCCCGGATGAGTTGAGGGCCCAAAACTTGGGACTTGGAGAATCGGCACGCGAGGAAGCAGAGAAAAGTGCTGCTTGAGAGTGTGAAACGAACGAGAAAGAAATAGAGAGAAGAAATAAAGAGAAGTAAAGAGTAACAGAGAAAGAGAGAAAGAAAGAGAAGAGATGATTCAAAGAGAGAGAGAGAGAGAGAGAAAGGAGGAGAAGGGAGCATAGGGGGGACTCTTAAAAGGGAGTCCAACCGAACCTGTTATACCTGAAGGAGTCTCGCGTCTATTCACTCTCTCTCTCTCTCTCTCTCTCTCTCTCTCTTTCTTTCTTTCACTATCTTCTTCTGCTTCTTCTTCTTCTGCTTCTTCTTCTTCTTCTTCTTCTTCTTCTTCTTCTTCTTCCTCTTCTTCTTTCTTTCTGTCTTTATCTTCTTCCCACTTGCAAGAGGGTCAAGCAGGCACAAGAGAGGAACCAAGACGGAATATGGAATAGCTGAATGGGGAAGGTCGATGGACGCCCAGAAGAGAAAGAAAGAAAGAAAAAAAGAAAGAGAGAGAAAGAGAGAGTGAGGAGATGGAGGAAGAAGAGGAGAAAGAGAAGGAAGAAGAGGGTGGGCGGAACAGCAAGAACGAGAGATTGCTGTTGCCATGTGACTGCAAACGCATCGGGGACGATTTTTCCAGCCAATCGTTACGTTCCTCCGACAATCTTGTTCTCTCTCTCTCTCTCTTTCTCTCTTTCTTTCTCTCTCACTCTCTTTTTCTCTCTCGAACACATACACATATACACATATTCGTATGCGAGCGCGTACGTTATTCCCCTTTTTATTTATTCTCTTTTATACTTTTATATTCATTTTTCATATCCTCTCCCTATTTTTGCTTTAGGCATATTTCACGCTTCATAATACTCACTCATATAGAAGTATTAATTGATATCATCAAAGCTCATTCGTTCATTCGTCCGTTTGCTTGCTTGCTCGCTTGCTCTTTGGTTGTACGATTACATTGATAAAAGGTTTACATCCGGTAGAAACGTTTTCTCTCTTTTTTCTTTTCCATATCCTCCTCTCTGTCACTCTCTTTTTCTCGTTTTCTTTTTCATTTTTCATAGCACTTGATCGCTTTTACAGAAAACGCACTAAGTTCTTCCACAGTATGCTGATCCATTTGTCAAAGGATAAACTTGTTGACATTTTTACCTCTCGAATTTCTTTTTGTTTACTTTAAACTCGTTATACATACAATTTTAATTATTTTTGTTTGTTACCTTTGTATTTTTCTTTTTTTTTCTTTTTCGTTTTATTCACGAAACGAACTAAAAACATGACGGGGGTTTGATTATTCAGAAAAAAAAGGGAAAAAAAGGTATTACTAGTATGAAATAGGGACAGACCTGTTGGTCGCTTTAGGGTGGTATAGTTCGGAGTTTACAATCTATGTTACTCTAGTCGAATAGTGAGAATCGATCTCTCGACCGTACTTCACTCGAGATACCGTTGTAAGTGGATTTTCTATCGACTCCGGCTAGTTTCTCTTCGCACACTCATATATATATATATATATATACAGATAGTGCAATGCCATGTGCCGCCGGTATACAAAAAGAGTAAAAGTGGAAGACTTGAAATCTGATAACACAGATTCAGAAACCGTGATATCATATTATCTATTATCATTCATGATTTTCGACACATTCGATGCAATACTCGATAACTTATTTTCAATATATTGGATATAGAAATTTGCGATTTGAAAATTAATAAATCGATACGATTAAATATTCGTGGTTGAATCGATGAAAATACGTTTGAATTGAAATACTCGAATTCCGACATTTTCAGAGAGAATTTTAACGCATATTAAATATTTCTATATGGATGTGTGCGTGTGAATGTGAACGTTGGTAATTATGACAATGGAATACGTCAAAAAACTGAGAAAATTCAACGTTCAAATTATTTTTATATTTTATATACATTTTTTTTTTTGGTCTTTTTATCTCAATTTTTTATTTCTCAATATATTTAAATATATACGAGTGCTGGTAATTATGATAATGAGGAATTATGTAGAAACAAGAAAAAAGATAAAATATTCAAAAATAATTTAATGTCATAATTATTTCGATATTTACAACGTGTTCACCATTCCTATTTCTTTTAACATTTGTATCATACATTTTTCATCTTTGTATTTTTTTTTTCCTTTCACAAGCTTTGAGTTGCTTTTTTTTTTATCTGCGTGTCTTTCGTTTCTCTCCTTATACACTTCTTCTTCCTATTCTATCCTAGCATTAAAGTCTCCCCCAAATTATTATCACTTCGTCGGTAGTTTCGGTCTAATTTCAAATTACTTTTCTAACCTATAATTCTGTCTGTTTTTTTTTTATTTCTATTATTGTAGACGCGTGCCGATTATTATGACTATGTAATACGTCAAAACAATAATTACAAAAAATAAATATTAAAATTAATAAATATACAATTAAACAAAAAAATAAAATAACCTTAAATCAATTTTGTACTTACAATTACATAAACCATTTTAATAATTACAAGGAACACATATGCATAATAATATTTCTTAAAATTATATAAACCTACCTATATATAAAAGTATTTCATATATTCTAAATAGACCGGAAATTCTCCAACATAATAAACATAACACATAATTAAAGAAAAAAAAAAGAATAGAAAATCCTTAGAAATAACGAGTTATCCTTACCCTAACAAAATCTATCCAAAATGGACAAGATCAGATCTCCATTGGAGCTACCGTTGATCCTTTCAAATAAGTACGATCGATAGTATTCCAGTTCGATCAGAATGGGCCCTGGTCGGCGAATCAAAGCGACCTGCAACAGCACACAAGCACCAGCACAGCAGCACCAGCAACAGCAACAGCAAAGGACGCATGGAATGCAGTGGGCGCGCCACAGGGTGGTGGTGTGCTGCTACGACCCTCTTTCTCTCTCTCTCTCTCTTTCATTCCCAGCTTTCGCGTTTCCTCCTTCTCCTTCTCCCCCTCCTCCACCTCAACCTCCTCCACCTTCCTCTTTCTCCAACTCCTCTCTCTACCTGTTTTTCTCACCGTCTGCATTTCTACCCCTACCAACCCAACAACCATCTCCAACCAGCCAGTCCACCCTCCCCCCTCAAACTCTTTCTCTTCTTCTTTTTTTACTTCTGTGTTCCTTTTTCCTCTTAAGAACCAATCGAGGGCGCTCGTCCATGTAACATAGTCGAATACGAATACCTTTTGCAATTCTTTTCATTTGTCGATGGATTCATAAATACCACTTATCTTTCTCTCTCTCTCTCTCTCTCTCTCTTTTTTCTCTCTTTTTTTCTCTCTTTTTTTCTCTCTTTCTCACTCTCTTTCTCACTCTCTTTCTCCCTATGTGACTTTTCCCTTCTCGCGATAAAGCCAAGTATTAGCTTAATTCGGCGAACGAGTCCTCTTTATGGCGACGCGTTATTGCCATTGGTGTGTAAGTAGGTAGGTATGGTATGGTATGGTTGGTATGGTATGGTATGGTATGGTGAGGAGGTACTCGTGTATTTACTCACGTTTCAACGTGACTTTACGAGGAGTTCCTTTACCCGTTTCGTCCCCTAACCTCCTATACTCCTTTTCCTCCCCCTCCTTCTGCTTTTTCATCGTCATTAAACCTTAATGAAGGCGGTCCAACGACTACTTTCGACTTGGTCGCGAGTAAAACTTCGATGAATACCCTTTCTGTGTTATATATATGTGTATATATGGTTTATTTATATATGTATCTTGTTCAATGCTTGAATATATGTATATACATAAAAGTGTATATGCTCCGAACGAGATTTCATGCGCCATCTTGCGCGGGAATTTTCAAATACGATTTTTAATACGTCACCGAAATTTTTCCTTTTCATTTCGTTTACGTTTTTATTTTATTTTTGTTTATATTTTCGTTGTTTGATTTAACATAAGATAAATTCGAATTCGACGAGTATCATATTTTTTTTCTTTCGCGAGTATTATTGGAAAAATAATTCAAAATGGCCGTTTTCTTCGTAAATCTCCGCCTCGTCTCGTCTTGTTTCTTATTCTTCTAACTCAAAAAAAAAGATCTTTCAAGAAATACCGGCCTAATACACGTACAACGACACACACATACACTCGGATCGTTCGTTTACGTCTTCTCTTTGGCAACTATTAATATCCGAGTTGACAGTTTACTTAAAATTAGATCGGTACATCGATCTGCAATGTGGCGGCGGCACGTTCGACGTCAGCCGTGCGTTAAGCGGCTCCTCCTGTTACGATTTACAACGTGACTTCGGCAAAACTTTTCGGTAAAGATTTGAAAGCTAGTCGATAAATAAAATAACGATATACACACATCTATTCCTTAAATTGACAGTCATTGGATACGTTTTTTCTTTACGTGTCAATTCATATCTATATATCTACGTCATTTATCTATCTTGACTTTTTTTCTCTTTTTTTTTTTACATAAGAAACATAATTTTAAACATTTCAGATTATTATTAATTTTAATATCTTTTATAGCAGATTTGTAATTCTTATAAGTGACCATACATCGATTTATCTGTTTATCCATATATTCATCTACGTATTTATTTAAATAAATTTTAAAAGGACAAACAATCAGGATAAATATTTTTGTTGTACATAATAGTAAAAAAAATTGTGATTTTACTTTCGTATTATAACAAAATTGTGCGGTATATAAAAATATGATGAGACTTTGAGATGATAGATTTTTAAATGCTTACAATTAAATATTTTAAGTTAAATAATTATAATAATAGTAAATATATATAAATTATATAAATAGTTAAATAATTAAATGAAATAATTTTCTATAAATTTAATAATTTAAATATATAAAATAATATTAATTTTAAGTTTAATATTTTATATGTGTTGCTATAGTTCGAAACCAAAAAACAACACATATAAATACTAACAAATAGAAAAAAAAATTACTGATAAAATATTATTATACGTAGAAATAATTGAAATATCCGTAACACAAGAATTATACGAATGAAATTTTAATACAAACTTCGACGAATCCGATTCGTATTTCTACCCTTACTCCCCTTTCTATATATACATACATACATACCTACATACATACGTAGATGAACATAAAGGTATGTATTTAAATTCGCTAAACGTTATGTACGAGCACGTATAGCGAATAAAATGGCTTCGCAAATCGTCCCCGACTAAACGTCTAAATATAGTCGAGCATTCGGAGCCGTGAGGTTAAACGAACGATCGACACGAACATATTTCTCTCCTCTCTTTCTTTTCTCTTTTTTTTATTATTTTTCCTTCTTTCATCTTCATCTTCTTCTTTTCATTTTTTATTTTTTATTTTTATTTTTTTTTTTTTATTTTAACAAGAGGACACACAGACAAATAGAACAGATAAACTGGCTAGACAGAAATCAAGGAGTGAAAAACAGATATAAAAAGAGAAATGAATTAAAGAAAGGATAAGAAAAAAAAAGTATACGTCATTACGAATTAATTTTTCATTTATTAAACAACCCCCTCCAACAACTCACCCCCATTTCTATGCTAATATTTATTTCTCTTTCTATTTTAATTTTCTCACTCACATCCTCCCCTCTCTTTTTATTGCATTTTTTTTCTCTCAGTTACACTCATTCTTTCCCCCTCACCTCCTCCTTTCTTTCTTTTTATATATATTTGTCAGTATATTTCTTCATACACAATGTTCGATGGATGTTGGCCGATGTTCGTGCAAATATGACGTCATACTGTGGCTAAATTGTCTGTGAACTTTGAACTCGTGAGTAATCGGCCTGTCGACGTTCCTCGCCTTTCCCTCTTTATCCAACCACAAGATTGTTTTAATGCTTTAATGCACAAGAGAGTATACTTTTCTATTTTCTTTATTTTGTGTATTTTTTTAATTTATTTTATCTGTTATTTTTCTTTTCGATGCGTTCATAAGTTCGTGCTTGGTAGCAACGAGTCAACGAAACTTGGCACCTTTTTCTTCTTTCTTCTTCTTCTTCTTTTTCTTCTGGCTTATCGGTTCTCTTCTCATTTTACATTACCGAAGCAAGCTCAAGTATTATAAAGAATATCATGTTCACAATATCTATATACATAGAGATATGTATGTATAGTGTGTATATATCGTGTGGACCTACCTACTCATCAATATTTCTATCGATTAACATAAGTGACTCTCCAACACTTGGAAGAGCTATGTCATCGAGTTGTTATTATTTCAAGTATCGTTTAAATCCTTGATTTTATCAATCTGGATTGATCATATTTACTTACCGATTTAAATCGATCGGTTGTAAAAACATTGTTTAAATCGTAACATACATTTATTTATCGATTCGCATTTACGTTTAATATAATAACACGAAAAAAAATAATATAAGTAATTGATTTAGATTGAATAATAAAATAGCGAATTATAATGGGGATAGGTGGGTTAAAAATTGTAATAGGATTAAAAATTAAATTTTATAGTAAAAAATAATTGATATTATAAAATATATATGTAAGAAGTTTAAATTTAGATTCATTTCGATAATTATCGGCACGATAATTGTCAAATTATCGATTTGTTAATATGACAAATTGGAAAAGTATACAATAATTTATATGGAAAGATATACTTTAAATTTATTCTCATATTTCAAGCTAGAATTGATAATGGATGTAAAGAATTTTTCTTTATTGGTTACAAAAAAAAAAGATAATGAAACATTATATAATATGTATGTCACTTTAGAAAAGATAAATTAGTTTAATATATAATACAACGTTTTAATAGTAGTACAGAACAAATTTATTCATTAATTTTCTTTTTGTTTTTTTTCTTTTTCATCATTATCCACTGGCTTAATCAATTTTTTTTTTAAACGTGTATGTTAATTTGTATTATGTATGCATAATATAAAAAAAAATATATGAAAAGCTCGTTACTTCGGCTTTCAGTTATTTAAAACATTTTCGAAGGTAATCGCGAATTAGCATTTTTCATTTTCTTTTTTTTTTTTTTCAACGTTAAATATGAAAAATGAACATTTTTTCATTTTATAATTGCCATATTAAAGACTACTAGCAATGCTATTAATTACACTTGCTCGTTTTAAATACAAAATTTCGTTGAATAAAATATTAATTATTTTATGAATAGGTGCATTCAAGATATTACATGGTTCGTTTCTTTTTTTTTTTTTTATATAAATAGTGAAGAATACTGCTAACATTCATTTTACAGTCTACCATCAACAACTTTTTAAATTATTTAATGGATTAATAATCGATTACGAATATACTTGTTTGTTTGCACGTACAAAAAACTTGTGCTATATATAATATAATAACCGGTCAACAATACGTTAATAATTTATAAACACTTTATTACAATGGGGGATTAATAATTTTTAAAATGATAATGATTAGAAATTATTATTAATATAATATAATTATTATACATATATTAATAATAATAAAATATATAAATAATCCAAAATATTGGTATTAATAATTAATTAATTGTATATGTAATGGATGGATAAAATACTTTCTGTGTGATAACATTCAAATTTAGCCAGATTAATTCTCATAAACGATAGAAAAGAAAGAAGAAGAAAAATAACAAAAAAAAAGATAAAAGGAGGATATAAAAAAAAAAATGTCAGTGGGTAGTATCGTGGCACGTTGACACACGAGCTTTGCATTCGACGAGAAACGAGTAGGGGATAATCTGTAGTTCCTGCTTAAACGACAAGCGCTTTTGTACAGTCTACCAGTATTCAAATCCCCCCTGCGCACCCCCTCTTACATTTCCTAGACTGTTTCATACCTGCACAAATCAAATGGGCTTAGACAACGTCACCGTTGATAAATGAGAGATTCGAATATGAGCCGGCCGCGGATAAAACGGACAAATTAGTCTCCTCTACTATGCACTCACGTACGCACGCAAACACATACATATACACATACACATATGCGTACGCATATGCATAAGTGACTACTCAATGCAATGTAACGTGATGTAACATTTTGTCGCGAAAATTTCACGTTTGGACTCTGTAATATTCATCATGAAAGATGACAATGTTGCGAGAGAAGGAAGATTAATCCAAAATCACTGGCTTTTGTTGTATCATACTTTAATGATAAATTATCTTTGTTTTTAATAACAATTAACTAAGTCAACGCGACAAATCTCAATTTCGTATATTAATATTAAATAAATTATATTAATATATATATATATATTGGGTTGGCAAGAAAGTAATTTCGGCTTGCACCAATAAATAGCATTATGTTTGTTTTGTTATTCTTTTGTTAATGTTAGAATTTTTTAGTTATTTAATTTAAAGTTCATTTTTTGTATAGAAATAATTGAGTTTTATTTCACATTAGAAAACCGAAATTACTTTCTTGCCAACTCAATATATTAACCCTCCGGTTATCAGATTCGATCTCAGATTTTGAAATTTATAATTCTCACTAATCATAAGTTATAAGTGATTTCAGTAAATATTCAACACAATTGTTCAGTATTATAAGAATAACTTATTATTTATTAGAAATTATTTATTTTTCTTTTTTTTGAAGGAGTACTATACAAATATATGAAGTTATTCAATTATTTCATTATTAATAAAATATTTTTATTTGTATGTCATTTCCAACGTGACTTACGATCGATAAGTGTTAATATTTAAATAAATCGATTTTTTAATATATTATAATATTTAAATACGAATCGGTAAAATGATTTTCTAGCATGGATTTTAATTATGTTCGATGTAAATGCAATTAAGTTTCGCCCATACTCCCCTTTACCCAACTTGTACTTATAAATCATTGTTCTAGACGAATAAATAAAAAAAATTTCATTAATTTGAAATAATAAATTAAAAGGTAGAAAAAAAAACACACGGAAAAGGTTTTTAATTATTCACGGTAAATTACTTTTAATTTCATATCCGAGAACAAATGGATTATTGTCTTTCTCTATGACAAAAGGGAATTAAGAAAAGAATAATAAAAAAAAAAGAGAACCAAAAATTTACGAGATAAAAATGTAGAATCATTCGTTCGGAATGTTAAATATCTGAAAAATAAAATAAATAAAAAAATTCGATTGTGAAATTTAATTCTGAACAAATGCAAATCGCAAAGAAAGACGAAGTGGCTGCCGGCAAATGCATTTTAACGGTGACTCTTCGAGAAGGAGACAATACGATTGGAGGAGTCTGTGTTGCTAAAGGATATCCTTCGGACACAAAAGTTAACTAGAAGGAAAGAGAAAGAGAGAAAGAGAGAAAGAGAGAATTTCCGTCGAATATAAAGTACTAGCTTGCACGTTGAAAACTCTTCCTACGACAATCGGACAGCTGTCCAACGACAAAACGGACATCCTATGCAAATCGTCTTATACTATGGGTAACATCAATTCTTACGAGAAAGAGAAAAATAAATGCCGAAGAATTCATTTCTTTTATTTTCTTGCTTCAATAATATATATATATATATATATATATATATATATATATATATTTTCTATTCCTTTTCTTTTCTTTTCTTAGTCGAATATCAACAATAAGGAAAAAGATTCCTTTTTTCTTTATTTTTTATTTTTTTTACCTTTCCTTTGCCGATAAATATTTTCTTATATTAAATTCTTTTTTTATATATCTCGTTCTTTTTTTCTCTTTTTAATTCATGGGGAAAATACAAATATTTTTTTTAATAAATTTGAATAGTATACAATCTTAATATAGAATAATTCAGTAACTCTTGCCACCTAAATAACTCCGAAACTATGATAGTTGCAGAAAAGTTTATTAAAAAAAAGTTGCATTAAAAATTCAAGACTATAATATAACGTAAGTTTTATTTTAGAGATTTATAATTAAAGATTTATTATTTAGAGGTTATGTAAATCTTTAAGTACTGTAAGTTTTCAATGGATGCCGCTGTATTACAATACAATTTGATGTAGTCATTTCATAAGTTTTTTTCAGATTTACATATGACATAAACTACTAACCTTGCTTTTTATATTTTTTCGTGAATTATTATTTTATGTCTTCCATTATAATTGTAGTATTATTTTGTATGTGTTATTATTTACTAAATAATTTAGAATTATATTAAATCAACGTTTTATAACAAAGTCACAACAACACGTAACCAGTACATCCTAATGTGTATATATATATATGATAGCAAATAGATATAAATATTAAATTGATTATATATTCTATGATAGAGAAGACAAAACAAAATATTAGTTGATTCAATATTTGAACGTATTTATCAAAAAAAAACATTCTCCTTTCTTTCTTACTCTTACTCACACCCTTTTATCTTTCTTATTTTATTCTACAAAGAGAAAGAAAAAAAGATCAGAACGCGTAAAGAAGACTTTCTTATTACTTG
>NW_015148971.1:2562413-2597318 GCF_001465965.1 Polistes dominula
GAAATGATATTAATAACTTAATAACAAATCTTGGAAAAATAATAGAAATATTTTTTATTTATATAGAAAATTTGTTATTTGTATGTTTGTAAAATAATATTTTACAAATTTCACAAATAATACGTATGCCAAAATAAAAGACAAACCAATAAAAAATAATTAATTTATGTTTCTAAAATTTCTATTAAAGCATGGAATTTTAGAAACATAACAAGACCTATGTTGTACAGAAATTTCATTTATATAGTATTTAAAAGAAAGTTATTTGTTTATAAAAAAAAAAATATAAAAATGCAATATATTACACGTTAACATTAAAAAAAAATTATTAATATAGAAACATAATAAATATAAAATAAAATATATATGAAAATAATATAAAATAATATAATAAATATAAAAAAATAATAAAAAAAAGTAATATAAAATTAAAAACATGAAGAAAATAATAATTCAATTAAATTATTTGTGATATTCTAATAGTCCTCACCGTGCGCACCATTTAAGCATCAAAAAAGGTTGGAACCACTTTTAATACGTTCATATTTCAAAGAGTTAAAAAAAAAATATAAAAAAGAAGTTTTACAAAGTGTTTGACTTTCAAAAAAGTAACTTTTGTATTTCATCCACATTATTAATAACACGTCTCTATAAAAGTTGTACGTAATATTATTATTATTAGTGCAAATATATGTTATGGTGGTATCATACGCGTTCCACCAATTAAAAGATAATCTTCTAATCCTGCTCATTCGAGAGACACACGGAGGCGGAACCAGGCTCTTAATATTATCGTCGTCGTCGTCATAGTCATCCGTTTATTCATAGAGGAGAGAGAAGAACGGGTCAAGGGTATAATCCGTCTCCTCCTTATTCGTCCTCCCTTGAGAGCCGAAGGTTAAACGAAAAGCATGTACTATGAGAAGAGAACAGTACATATATATATATAGATAAAGAGTGAGAAAGAGATAGAAAAAGAAATAAACTAAGAACAAGGAACAACATTTACACGCCCACACAAGTTCCATCTTAATTACTTTATATGACCCCTCAGCACACACGGTTTTACGATCGCAACTTTTCTTATTTTAAAAGTCATCTCGAATCTTTATCTCAAATCTTCATCTCGAACTGTTCGTATTTGATTAGCACACCGGTCACATCAGTGGGTATTTTTAAATCATTACGTATAAAGTTATATATATGGTATATATTATACTAAAGAATTTTATTTCTTTTGGGTTTCTATTTTTTTATTATTACTTACTTTTTATGTTTATTCAATTTATGATAATGGACGTTTTTTAAGTATTATTTATTTATTAATAATAAAGAAGAATAATACGTTTAGTTAAAATTAAACGTAGATCGTACTATTTTAAACATAAATATACATTCATTTAAATTTATATATATATATATAGCATTATTATGTTAATTTAATGATTCGGTACTCATCGGAGGAGACATGAATGCGTGGATAAGGAAGCAAAGAGTTAACTACTCAAGAGTAACTCCCAAACGTACCATATTATTAATTCAATACATAAATATTAATATATTATATTTATATCAAATAATATATTACAATATAATCATTTTATTTAATCATATTTCAAGATTCAAAATTTCATTTAAAACTTAAGATATATATTAAACAAAATTATTAGAAAATATAATAGAAATTCATGAGCTGTAAACATAATCAAATCAATACCAATTAATTCTTAAAAGTGAATAATTTGTTATTAATTTAACTTTTAGAAAATAATGATTAAACGAATTATTAATTGTAAATTGATTGAACCATTTCGTGATTAGATTTTTAACAGATAAGAAACGTTTGTTTTACAGGTGCGAAAAGTGTGCGGTCGTTCGGATGTCGAACAACCGTCTGAAAGTAGTGGAATAGCACCAGATACAGTTGAAAGGTCATCAGAAGCCAGTTTAGAGATGCACGCAGCTGCACCGCCACCTTCATCGTCCTCATCTACAACCCACAGAATACTACCTAACAAGTTGCACACACAACTGGGAAATTTCTTGGCCAGTGTAGCAAGTTCTCGTACCTTCTATGACACCCTTGCTGATACTATTTGCGAAGATCATCCCGATAAAGGTTGTTGGAACGGTGAACGAGTTGGAGAGTGAGTAAAATTAATCTTTTCTTCAAAATTATTTAGATCTTTCTATTATTTAATTTATTTCATTATCTCAACAAACAACAAATTTGAAACTTCAATGGAACCCTGGTGCAATTGTATTAAACTTATACGACATTATATAAATGATTAAAAATTATTATTTAATAATTACATAAAACGCGTACTTAATTTATTTTTTTTTTTTTTTTAATTACACGATGTTTATTATGAACTGTTATTAAAACGAACCACACAATGTCATCTGTTCTTGATAAAGAAACGGACGTTTGAAGGATAAATAAAAAGAAAAAAGAAAAGAATATATGAAATAATGAAGTACTTATATATACATATATACACACATATGTATTTATTTATATATATATTTACTTATATATACGTGCTTGGAAAACGTTCTTCGTTGATGACTCGATTGTCGACCAATATGTACTTCATTCTCGTTATTAATTCGCTGCATTTTCCTTGCAGCCGTTCTCGTTTTGTTAGCTACGACAATAATGACTATAATTCGTTGACATAATATCGCACCTGCTCGATAACGAACGAGTAACACAATAAAAGACGTCAGAACCTGAACGATACGTGTTCGACAATATTAAAAACTTCCATACGGTTGTTTAATTGTTTATCTTTAACTTGTCGTTCATTTTCAAATGTTTAATATTATGATTGGATGATTAAGTATTATCAAGTGTTCTTATATCAAAATTCTTGGAAAATTTTATTGTTTTCATTTTTTATTATTTATATATAAATATATATATTATTATATATAATAATATATATAAATATATATATATTATATATATATANTTTTTATAATAATTATTATTATATATAATATAATATATTATTATATATAATTATAATATATATTATAAATAATATAAATAAAATATATAGATACTATAATATATATATATATATATATATTAAATTATTCTAATTACATTTTTTCGTAATATTTTTTTTTAATTAAAGGAATTATTACAAAAAATTAAAGAATACTTCGTAATGATTTCTAAGATAGTGTTAAGATAATTTTTCTGTATTATTTTTCTTTTTTTTTTTTAACATATTTAACAATTTTCTGAGAAAGGGATAGAAATTTAATGTAGTTCTTCCATTATACTAAGTTCGTTAAAACGTTTCACCGCGAATACAAAGAAAACGTGTATAACGTTAGTTGTGAGAGTATTATTTCGGTATCAAAAGCGTGCAAACGTGTTATATTTATGAACACGCGAATACCAACAATCTTTGAATATGGAGATTGTAAATTTAAAAAAAAAAAAAATTTTAAAAAAAAGAGAGAAAGAAAGAAAAGAAAGAAGACTACACATATCGTTGCATAAAAAAAAACGAGAACTCGGTGACGTAGTACAACGCGTTGGATGCAAAATTCGTGAATCGAAACGATGCATGTTTTAATATGTAGACGAGAGAAAGCCTGAGGACTTTCACAGCGTTAAAAACAAAAAAAAATATATAAAAAATATGACAAAGAATATATATATATATGTACTGGGTGAGTCAAAAGTTACTATAAATTTTTAGTTTTATGATCTAAAACAAAACAACATGAGACTAAAAGTTCAAAGTTTTTAAGTCAGATTTTTTAACATGTTGGTAGTTTTGCAGTTTGTGATATGAAATACAAGAATTATATTTTAAAATGTCGACTAATAATAATTTACATTTTTTCCTTTTTGATATAAGTTTGCAATTAAACGATTTAGAAAAGAAACAAATATAATAAAAACAGAAATTATATTTAAAATATTTCGGTGATAAAATAATTGTTATTTTAAACATACAATTTTGTAAGTTTGTAGTTTTTCAATATAGAAAGAAATTAAAACATTGAGTTAGAAAATTTGAAGAAAAATTATATTTAAATCATTTAAATCTTAATTTTCTCTTTTAATTCTTCAATCAAAAGAAAATGTTAGTCTTAAAATACAAAATTTCGTTATAGAATATATTATATTTTTAAGATTCGAATTTAGTAGTAGTATTAATATCATTTAATTGTAAAACCTATATTATAACTTGGAAAATGTCTCGAAAATGGGTAATCGATTCAGAATAAAGTTACATACATATATATAATATATAATACGATATATTGTATATATAATAAAATACATATTTCGTTAAGAATATTACATATATAATATATTACGAACAAAATTTTTAAAAAATAATTTTTATCATTATAATAAAAATTATATTATATTATATTATAATTTAATTTAATTTTATTTTATTTTATTTTATTTATTATTATATTTATTTAATAGATCATTAAATGATTTTTATGATCTATTAAATAAAAATTGTAAATAGTTACATTTTATGAAAGAAATTTATTAAATAATTAATTTAAAAAATTTTCAACAAAATATAATGTATAAATATTAAAAATATATCTCGATAAAGATTATTTTTGTGTAAGTATTAAGGACTAATAACTTATTTTACAAAAAAAAAAAAAAATAAAAAAGAGGAATTGAAAAGAAAAAGAAAAAGAAAAACAAGAAAAGCAGAACGATAAATAGATAGAAGGTAGAGAGAGAAAGAGAGAAAGAGAGAGAGAGAGAGAGAGAGATATAATACAAGTAGGAAGTTAGAATTAATCGTTAGAGGTCACAAGAGCCAAGCTTTATATCGCAACTTTAAAGTTTCCTACAATGATCCATCCCTCGACGACTGGGACGACCGACTTTTTGGTTGTCGCAATTTCGTCTAATTTTTCTCTCTCTCTCTCTCTCTCTCTCTCTCAACGTTTGAAAACTTGCCACATAAATCTACCTACTAAAATAAAAAGTAAAAAAAAAACTCTACTTTTTCGTTTCCAAAACTTTTTCGTACCCCAATGCACATATTAAAAGATATTTACTTCCTCTTTGACGAATTTCCTAATGATACTTAATTACGCAATATTTTTCTTCAATAAATTTTTATCTATCTCTCTCTCTCTCTCTCTCTCTCTCTCTCTCTCTCTCTCTCTCTCTCTCTTTCTCTCTCTATTTCATTTTATTTTTTTTTGTTCCATCATTTCGTTCCCATCAAATATTTTAAGCAAACGTTTTCAACATTAAAAGCAAGTTAAAGTATAGAAGAAGAAAAAGAAAAAAATGGAAAAGAAACATTTAGCAACGATATCACAGGATGGAACATCCGAAGTAAAGTTAAATATCTTAGTTAGAGAAGTATAAATAAAGATAGTTCTCTTTTCTCTACAAGATGGTGGTTCATACGAGTATATAAAAGTAGTTGAAATAGATAAAGGAAGATAGAAAATAGTTTTGCTAAGATAAAGAACGGAATGTGTACGACTGTGGAGAAAAAAGTTTAAAAAAAAAAAATAAAAAGAATAAAAGAGAGAGAGAGAGAGAGAGAAAATAGCATCATCTAACTCGCTATTTTGTATTTTTTAAACAGACCGACACATCTTTTACGGTCACGAATTCGAATAATTAATTCTTTCAAATGCAATGAAAAAGTATATTGATTATGTTAGTATAATATTCTACGAATATTTTTAACGAGGATATATACACACTTATATGAAAACATATATATACATAAATAAATGAATATACTAATTAATATACACGTATTAACTATAAATACTCATACTCATGTATTAGCATACATGTAGGATAAATTAATATACGTACCAAATTTATTTCTTAATTTTCTTTACTGACGTGAATTTTGTATCGACAATTATATTTTTTATTTTGAAAGTATTTGTATAATATAATATTATAATATATAAATTATTGTATAATAATATTAATAATAATATGAAATAAAAAAATAATCATTTGTATAAAAACTTACGAAGCGAAAGGAAACTCCGAGAACGTACGAGATAATTCATAAATTTTTTAAATATTTAAAGCAAACTATGTTCCAGGAAACCTTTTCAACGAGTTCTACAAATTGTTGTTTGCACATCCATAATTGAATCGTTTATTTTGAAATTGGTGTATATTCATTTCTTTTTATTTTAAAATGAAATATTACACATAATTTGTGAATTATTTAATATAAACTTTTTATTTATAACTAGTTAATATTTATTATCTTTTAAAAATACCAATATTTTGTTTTCCACAAAATTAACCGATAAAGGAAATCACGTAATGAATAAATTATGAAATTGATGTAAATTCAATCACAGTACGCAAATATATTTATTTTATCAAATACACCTAAAAAAGAAATTTTTATAATACAATCGAATTACATATTGAACAAAGTTAATAATAAAATAAATAATATAAAGTTAATATATAAGTTTAGTATATTATATATATATATATAAACACTGCTAAATTAATTTATATTTTCTTTTTTAAATTGACCATTAATATTTTTATATTTAATTTTCTCGAAAAAACATCAAAAATAAATTGACACCATTTTCAAAATAAACCACATCACGTGTTATATATTACACATTACACATATATATTAATATCATTTGTCATGTTATAATGGTGTAAAAAACTGGGTTACGTTAAATATTTTTGCACTAATAAGGGTGTTGTGAGTCGTGAAACGACAAAAATTTGAAGACCACTGGTTTAAAGGAAACGTACTTTGCTTACATATGTAGGACAAGTAAAGCTTATAGGAAAAGAGAAAAGTGTGTGTATATGTGTGTGTGTCCCTCTTTTTTTCTTTCTCTCTCTCATTGCGACATCGTGACCTCGTATCTACGAGACGAAGAAGCATTTGGCTACATTCGCGTTGAGATCGGTGCGACATAGTGGCGCCCATTTCCTCTTCTTGCCAGACTCTTTGGCGGCTTGGCGTCCCACGGGCTACGTTCGACCTCTTCTCCCACTTTACTAACTCATAAACACACACATCCACATACACATATACGGATTCAATATACGTACTATCGCACAACAAACTATTATCTACCATTTGCTAGATTTTATGTATACATATATGTATGTTTATGTGTGTGTATGTGAGGGTGTGTGTTTGTGTAGTATTATACTTACGTAGATCATGTCTGTTAACACTTGCAACAATTGGAACGGTTGGTCGCATAGGAAACGAGGTCACCTAATTAAATATATGTCACCGAGAAACCTTCCCAATAAATATTTGAGATTTCTTTTTATTTCTTTTTATAGTTTTCATGTAAATGTCAAGTGCACATAGAAGAAGTGTTGACAAGTTGTAAATTACGTGTCATTTATTTGTATATATATTATAATACAAAGTTAATATTTTCTGAGTATATATATATATATTATTATGGAAGATATATGTTATCAGAGTTTAATATTTTATTGTTAATTAATTAAATATTTTATGAATTTTTTGGTTTATTCGATTGTGTCCTTATAAATAATTTAACAGTTAGTTCATATAATTTAATCAAAATTAATGTTTATCGAATATACATATTGTTTTAATATAGTATTTATTATTTTGCACGATACTAATATTTTTTTTTTTTTTTAATAATAATATTATGCAGACATATGTTATATTTAATCTTCCATATTATAAATTACAAACAGATGTAAAAAGAAATTCAATTAGTATATACAAACTTTTAAATAACATTTCTCATATTGAATATGTTTTTTTATTATTATTTTTGTCTGTTTTTTTTTTATATTAATTCCTTAATTTAAATTTCATTTCATTTGTTTCTAACGAAGCCAAACCCCTAACTCATCGATTATCGATAATAATCGTCGTTGGCGCCACATCGTTTTACGAATTGATCATCGTTGATTCATACAATCAGTGAACGATATACGTTCATACAGATTAGTATTCGTTTGATCTTACGAACCAACCGATGGATTTAATATATGCAGAAGAGATTAAAAAATAATAGAAAGAGAGAGAGAGAAAGAGAGAGAGAGAGAGAGAAAAGTATCTCGCTTCTTCTTTTTTATTTTATTTTTACATTCATTTAATTAATAATTCTTCCTTTGATTAATAAATTCTCTCTCTCGAACTGGCTTCTTAAACAAAAAAGGAAAAACAATTTCTTTTCGTTAATATTCCGCTTGTATCCTAACTCCCTCCCCCTTACCACCACCACCCATTATTCTTTTTCTTTTTTTTCTTCTTTTCACCTTCTCCGTTTCTACCCCTATCTTCTCGTTTCATTCCACCCCTTTCTTTTTACTTTCATGTAATATCATTCGCATACATCCTATTCACTGTCTACCTTGTCATTTAATATTTCCAACATGGTTACCACTTGTTCTTAACTCTACCATTGGAATTTTAACCTGACTGTTATACTTCCGATGATTTTTTACCTGATCTCTTTTACTCTTACTTTGTTATATAATATGTACGTATATATATATAATAATGTTCGTTATTATACATAATAACGATTTTACTATTACACATCTTTTTTTGTTTTTTATATTCCATCTTGTAACTCGTTTTTTTTTATCTATAACGATCAGGATTGAGATAACTGATATTATGTAAAATTGCGGATATAAAATTTTTTTTTAAGTATCTATTCGTTACATATAAACGATGAGAAAAATTACTTATTTATTTCTGAAAAGTTCTGTAAAAAAATTCATAGCAATAAAACGTGTTACGTAAAACGACGTATGTCGTTTGTATGTATCGTTTACAATAAATAAACCTTTGGAAATATCGTTTATTAAAAAGGTTTAACCCTTTGAGAGTGCTAAATATTTTTAAGTAAAATGTTTTGTAGGAACGGAATAATTTATTATTAACTAAATTCTTATAATAAATTATATTTAATAATTAAAGATTTTTGTTTCTATGAATATAATTTAATTAATTAATATAAACATTACACTATTTTATATTAATATTAACAAATACGTATATGCGTCGATTGACCACTCTGGTAATTTTTACCAAACGCATATATGCGTCCATAGCACTCAAATGGTTAATCAATATCTTACGAATAATCCGACATTTTGTTATAATTTTTACAATATATTTTTTTTTCTTGTTTTTTTTTTTTTTTTTAATATACGTTTGTTTTTAACAATGATTCAACTATTTTTTTTTTCGTTACGATTAAAATAATTTGAAGAATACATTTTCATTTCTTTTAAAATATTTTTTAATTATCTCTTTCGTAACATTTGTATTTAAATTAAATAAAAGAATGTAATTTAAATTAAAATTCTTTTTTTTTTTATTAAACCAATCAAAATTGTTTAGTCGTTTTATTGGAAAAAAAAAATATATTTCTTGAATTATTTATTATTCGCAATAGTAAAAGAAAAACGGTAGTAAGGGGGATAAGAAAAGAGGGGGGTGGTGAATGAGAGAGAACCTTCGAGCGCTTCTTTGAACCTCGATTACCGACTTACATTCAATAAACGTCATTACAACGAACACGCCGCTGTGGTACGGCCAATTTTCCATGATTACTAAATTGCAAATAAAGGAGAACGCATAACAGATAACGATCCTTTCTCCCCACCCAAATACCTCCCTTTCTGTTACAGCACTGGTGTTCCCAATATCATCTCGTTCTCTTTTTCATCGTAGTATTAAGATTATACTCGCGATGATACGCATTGTAAGAAAATAATCTAATAATAAAATTATTATTATTATTATTATTATTATTATTTATTCGATTAAAAGAAATAAATAATTTGTTTGAAATTGTGTCGAATGGTTAAATAGTTTATTTTCAATATATCAATTTAATACAATTTCATAGATTTTGAATAAAAATTTATATTTTAATTTATTATTATAAATATATATGTAATATATTATAAATTATTATAAATATTATAATATATTATAAATTTATATTTTAATAAAGTTATATATTAGTAAATATATTAATAAATATATATATAACTTATATAATATATTAAACTAACTAAATTATTATACTATATAATAGTTATGTATACTATTATATATATATAGTTATACATTATTAATATATAAATAATATATTAGTAAATATATAACTTTGGTTTACTAACCAAAAATTGTTATTTTAAAAGATAAGACATTTTCGAATATAGTTACTGTAATTTTTAATCTCAAATTAAAGTAATTTGTAACTTATATTTATAAAATTCATGAAACAGTGATATGTTATATAATATTTTTAAAAATACTTATTTTTTGTGGTACGCTATTTTTAATAAAAAAAAAAATAATCAAGAATTGAAATTACAAAAACTGTAATTTTTTGTATACGTTTCGATATCGTAACAAAATAATTTATTAAATTATTCATACTCATTAAATATCCAAATTAAAATGACTTACAATATCAGACCACTTTTATAATCACCATAATTAATATAATTTATCATAATCTTCAAAAAGAAAAAGTAATTTTTTAAATATACGCACCACATTAAAAAAAAAAAAAAACTATAATCATTTAATATTATTACAAAAATACATTAATAAATAAATAAGAATATAAATTGAAAATGATATCTTTTTTTTTTCGAAAAAAAAAGCAAACATTTCATAATGACACAAAAGTAAGAGATAATTAAAGATTATTTAGTATCATCTTTTGTATTCCATTCATGGGCATTTATGACATTGAAGAAGAAAAAGGTAAGGATAAAGAGAAAGAGGRGGAGGGGGAGGAGGAGGAGGAAATAAACGATAATGACAAACTTTAAAGCTAGAATTTCGAATGACACGGTACACCGTTGAAAGAAGAAATAAGAGAGGGATGGAAGGAGGAAGAAACGTAATAAATCACTTCTACCATAATATATTTCTTTGGCAGACCCGAGGAATAGTAGAATGTAACACTCGAAACAGTATTTCACGATTTCGTTCCCGCTGTGTGTTCTCGCACCCTCTCCTCTTCCCCCTCCCCACGATCCACCCTTTTTCCCACCTTTTTCCCTGTGCCAAGTATACAACAACTTTCTTCCCTTTGGAAAAAGAAGAAGCTGGTGCAATCTTGAATTCCTACCATAAATTCGTGTACTAACCTAAGAGAGCAGCAGCCCTCATTCTGAAACCAACGTTCAGCATACTTTTCTTCAAATATACTAAACGATTTTCGTTGTACATTAGATAATTGGAAAAAAAAAAAAAAGAAAACAAAAAATTGTAATACAATTTATAAAGCTTTTCGCAAACCTTTGAAGTTTAGATCGAATTACTTTTTCTTTTTTACTACTTCATCTTTCGTTTTACAATTTGATGAAATAAATTGGACCATTGATAAATTAGAAATAGAAAAATTATATGTAATACGAAAGGAAATGAAAAGTATAAGTTGAGTTAAAAGGTTTTGAAACACACCCTTTAAATACGAGGACATATTTGATATTGATAAATATTATGGTTTTGAAATACACCCTTTAAGTACGAAAACATATTTGATATTGATAGATATTGTGATATAAATATTGTAATTTGTTCATTAAGTATTGTCGTAATTTTTGTATAAGCAATAAATAATTTACTTTATTATATTTTTCCTTTTTTTTTTAATATAAAATACAAAAGAGAGAGAGAGAGATTACTTTTTTGTGAAACAATACTTACACGAGTAGAAAAATAAACGCAAATTAAATAATAAAATAAAACAATCCGAATTCAAAGGATTCAAATAATATTATAATAAATATACTATATTATTAATTTAAACAATAGTTAGTAAAAAAAATTTCAATAACACTTATACCGACCCACACACAATCCAATTTAAAAAAGAAATTTGAAAATGTTCAAAGTCAAATAAGAAAATTACTCTAATTTTCTTATCTTTCTTTATCTTGTTGTCTTTATCTTTTGTTACTTCTTTTTTTTTTTTAATATCATACATGTAAATTACCGTATTAACCTGTACTTTGCATAAAAACGTATTACATATACATATATATATATATATATATATATATATATATATATAATACTTGGATCGATGTAATCAAACACGTTCGAAATAAAAATTCGAATATTAGAATGAAGAAAATTCACGTTAAAAGTTACACATTTAAACTTCGGATGATGACGTAATGGAAGACGTATTAGAACAGTACCTCAAATTCTTCATCACGTTAAAGGAAAATTGGGTTCTCTCGATCGTCGTTCTGGTTACTATATAACATAAAACGAAGAGAGTGTGTCCTACTTCTGTTCGATCCTCCGCATCTCTAGCTAAAACCACTTTAACCCGATAATTCATTCATCCTCCAATTATTTCGATCGTTCTTCAACGTTCCCACCTCCTTCAAGAAATTTCTATAGCTTTTAGTATACCAGAAACTCCTCGTCCATTTTCTCTTTAGAACAGAAAGAGGGATAGAGAGAGATAGATAGATTCTGGATCCTTTCTAAAACGTCCCCTAAGAAAAGGGGAACCCCTTTTCCCTAACGGGAAAAGCAGAACGGTGACACCTTTCGCGAGATTTCTACCCCACCCTCTTAAAACGTCTCTCGATATTTCTTCTTCCCCATTATTCTCTCTATATAATACATATATATATATATATATATATGTGTGTGTGTGTGTGTGTGTATGCATTTGTATGTATTTCTATGTGTATGTGTGTATGAATGTGTTCAATCTGTGTTCATCAGGAACCAAGGAAATGTCCCCATGACAATGTCTACCCCCATACAAAGAGAATACTCGACTCGTAAATCTCGTAGGATGAGAAGGGAGAAAAGAGATTGTTTACACCTATCTACCTATCACCCTTCCTTTTTATTCTATTTCTTTTTTTTTACTTATTCTCGCAGACCACCCCCACAAATTATGTTTGCATCCGAACGAATGAAACGAAATGAGAAAAGAAGAACCAAACGCGAGTTGGAAAAAAAGATCGAATTAAATTAGCTTGGATCGATGTTAAGATAGGACAGAAGTACTTATATATAGTTAGTAGTAGTGGTAGTGATGGTTGTAATGGTAGTAGTGTATGATAGGAATAGACGGTGGGTTTCACTTTTCCCCTGATTGGCTATAGGAAGATTCAATCGTAGAGAGAGAGAGAGAACCTCAAGGCTTCCTTTTGGTCGGATCGAATCTCATTTAGATTTTCACCCCAAGATATAGTATACTATACGTGGGTCTGGTAGGACCTTCTGGAGCTTCTCTTGCCACGCGAACAACCACCATAGACGTATATATATATCACTGATGTGTTACGGGTTTTTATTTTACAAAATGATTAATTTAAATTTATACTTCTATTATATTGTACAGATAATAAACTCTTAATACATATTCAATAATCATTTTACATTTTACATATGATAATTATATTGATAATTATTTATTTATGTAATACATTTGCATATGTTTTTCTCTCTTTTTTTTTTTTTCTTAGAATGACTGAAAAGGAAAGATGATACAAGTACCGTTTTTTTATTTTCTTTTTTTTAATTCAGATAAGTGTATAAATATATAAATATAAATGATGTCTTTAATTACTTATAAATTTATTTAATTTATATTTTTTACGATTTGCTTCTATTATTAGTTCATTATTATTCATTAATACTTTAATATTGAATTAGTTCAATTATTAATTCATTAAAATGTTATTAACGTTTGTGTATTGTAGAATTGAACCCAAAAAAAAAAAACAAATTAATGTATACAATCACGCGAATGACAACTCAACGTTAATAAATCAAACTTTATTAGAACAAAAATACATTTTTATCGATTGATTTATGAACTTTCCGATGTTTACACAAAAATTATGAAAGATTATAATGATATTTTATCAATTCGGTGTGAAAGAAACTTAAAGTTGACGCACACACACAGCAACAACGTTGATTAGTAATTCTCATCAATCTTAAGCTGCGTACACACCGAATTATAATCTTATTTTAAACACACAAACAAATATAATATTTTTTGTCAATTTTTTTTCTTTTTTTTGTTGAGGTGGGTAGGAGGGGGATCATTTTAAGGGCAAATTTAGGTTATCGAGATCGCTGTTGGTTAATTAGGAAAGTGTCCTTAATTACCAGTACCGATAATGGTCCCGAATATTTCCCGTTTTATTACATCGTGTCAAAGGTCGTACCGATAGCAGAAACTACGACGCCGACACAATTTGTCACGTCAAAAAGGAGAGAGATAGAAAGAGAGAGAGAGAGAGACACACACACACAGAGAGTATGTATGAGAGAGAGAGAGAGAGAGAGAGAGAGAGAGAGTGAGACCGTTTCGTACATTTTCGCACGACCTAAAAAGGAAACGCTTGGCTAATTGTCTGCCTCGCGGCTTTCATTCGTGCAATTAATACCTGCCGACACGTTTAATTGAGAACGAAGTTCTAACTTTTCGCGTGAGTTCATTTGCTTTATATGAATTATAAGCCAACGAAGAGGGAAATTTAAACCACACGAGATGTTACTGATGCAAAATGATTATGTAGTATCATATATACATATTGATTTGTTTAATATACTAATATACATATATAGATTTTTATGTATGGTTTAATAAGTTACAGAAATACACCTGTTTGTCAATTTGAAGTAATTAATATTGAATTTTTCATGGAATTTTTCCAAATATTTACACACAGAAACAATATTGTAGTTTTATTTAATTTTTGAAATGACGATATTGCATAAAAATTTTATTACAAAGGAGCATTCTGTATCGTAAAATAAAAAAAAAAGAGTTGAATTTTATTTATATTATTTATTTATTTATCTAATATTCAAACATCTCATATATTTAATATAAATTTTATTCGTCTGTTTGTATTAAATATTAATCAATTAAATTATTATTAAATGTTAATTRAAAGTAATCATTATTTATACGTATTTAGGCACGTATACATGTGTATGTATATTTTGAACAAAAAGATCCTTACAGTTATAATCAATAAATTTATTTATTTATAATTAATAAAAGATTCATATGTGTGTTAATAAAAAACAAAGGACCCGAGTATAAACATACTTGTACACACACACACACACACACACACACATACGTCTCGAAACGTGTTAAATTAAATATTTAATTAATATTACATAACTACACTTTGTATATAATATGTACGTTGTACCATAATTACAAAACACACGTGTGTGTATGTATGTGTGTACATAAACATATCCAAGCATCTTAAAAAAAGAAAAAAAAAACTTCGAGTCAATTTTTAACTTCAATTTAACTACCATTTGTCAGAAAGTAAAAAAAAAAACAAAAAAAGAAAAAAAAATATACACATCAGGATTGTTATATACATACAAACTTCGAGTTATTCTAACGACAAGTATCTGTCACTATACGTGAGAATAAAAAGTTAAATAAACGCTAACATTTTTTATTATGATTCTACGATCACGTTTATATGTTTCTTATAGTTTCACTTGCTGTTTCAAATAAACACGATTCTAATCTTACTGATTTAATTCTCTAAAACTCAAAAAACAAGCAAGCAAAAAAGAAACAAAAAATCACACTCACACACACAGTGAAAATTACAACCAGGTGGTGGTTCACCAAAAGATTCGATCCACTTTTGCGACATTTTATTAAAAGACGAGTTTCAAAGAGAACAGAACGAAAGGTTTGAAGGGTAGGAGTGGGTTGGGGGGAGGTCGTTGAAGAAGAACTGAAGAGAGAAAGTGGGATGGGAGGGTTGGGTGTACCTTTAGTTAATGCGAACGTGCATCAGTCCCATTCAGTATGAAACTCGGTTGTTAGGTAGAATGAAACAAACGTTAGATGAAGAGAGAGAGAGAGAGAGAGAGAGAGAGAGAGAGAGATAGAAGAATTAGGAGAGGGTGAGCATTGTAACGATCCCACCGGCATTAAGCTCGGCGTTCAATGTTTTGTTTCGAGCGTGTACTCGAATCATAATGGCCCAATTATTCCCCACTATTTTTCACCTATATATCCTCTATACGTAAGTATGTATATATAATTGTGTATATGTATATATACGTATGTGCGTGTTTAGTTATATACACTAGATCGGATCCTTAAGCTTTGTTACTTTGATGTTTTCTCGTTTAACGTTCTAATTTGTTTCTTATTGTAGTGTTAAGAGGATTTAAAAGATGAATAAAAAGAGAGGGGGAGAAAGACAGAAAGAGTAAGAGTGAGAGAGATAAATAAACGTTCATTCTCTTTGGTTTTTGTTATGAAGAAATAAATAATGGAATTGAAAATAAATGTTTCAGAGTTTTATATGTATATACGATTTTATAAATTTTTAATTATAAAAATGGTAAAGTTCAAATGATAGATACGGTGGTGATAAATGACGTATATTTGGTTTCATTGTCTCTTTATATTCTTTTGTTATATATATATATAGAATTATTTTATATTAAATTATATGGAATGTATTAATATTTGTTAAAATGGAAATATAACTTGTATTAAAATATTCTATAAAAATGTGTGTACTTTTCGTTTTTACACGAGTAGAGATGATTAAATTTCAATCATTTTTTGAAAGAATCGAAAAATAAATAATAATGATAATAATAACGTAAAAGTATTATTATTAAATGTAAAAATATATAGGATTTTATAAATTGAAAAACAATGTGCAATTAAATAAGAAAAATGGAGATAGAGGTAAATGACATAGATATTTTGTTTTATTTTTATTGCAGAGTTATGTTATATATTGCATTAAATGAATATATTGTATTTATTGAATTGAAATAACTTGTTTTAAAAGTTTATATATTGAAATGAATGCTCATGTAGAAAATTGAGAAAATTTTAATAATTAAAATAAGAAAAAAAAAGAAAGATATAATAAACATTTATAATTTTATTTTCATGAAATGAAAAAGAAAAACTTAATATATAAAGTTGTTCAACAAAATGTTTAAATGAAGAAAATAAAATTTTAACGAATTCCTTAAATATTATTACAAACATTATTGATATATAAAATAAAACAAAAAAATATATCGTCACGTCAAGATAGTCTTGAAAAAAAAAAAGAAAAGAGAAAAAAATAAGTGTAATTTATCTTCGTCTTTTTGTCTTTTTGGAAATCAACGCTCCAATCACAGATCCTTTGATTCGTATATACTTCACCTGGATCTTTCGAAAATTCCCAAGACCCTTTTCCAATTACAAAAGCTTCCCAGGGATGAAATGAAATTAATCACGTGGTTTCTATTCCCCTTTTTCTCTCTTTCTTTCATTCTTTTTATCTCATCAATATTTCCTTTGCCATCTTCTGATCATGCATCATCTTTTCTTGAAAGATCACATCATATATGTGTATATAAATATGTATGTATGTGTATGTCTGAACATTTTCGTGTAACAAATTCCTATTAACGAATCACTTTCAATACTATTATTTATGTATAAATAAAGAGACTGGCATCGTCTGACAAATGAATTATACACGTACGAATACATTCTGACATACATGCACACACACACATATATATACACACGGTCTGTCGTTTTCGTTATCTATTGAAATATTAATTCGTCTGCAAAAGGGTCGGTCTTTCCATCACTAATATCGATTGACGTCTGACATTTCGTTTATGGTTTCCTGCGCTTATGTGTTTTTGTGTTTGCATACAAAATCAACTATTAAATGAAATTATCTCGAAGAATTAAAAATCTAGTTTTTTTTTACAAATGTCATTAATTAAGTTTTATTAATACCTATTTAATATTTGTTTACTATATTTAAATCAAATTTCATTAATTGTTTTATATCAACTTAATTAATTGTTTCATACAAATTTATTATATATTTATGTAATATAATATAATTATTATTTATTATATATATATTTAATTATTTATTAATTATTTATAAAATTTATTATAATATATAATTATATATTAATTATAAATATTATATATTTATTAATGTTGATTCATTTATTAATTAAATTATTATTAAACATTTAGGAATTATTAAAACACGTATATAAATCGATGATCGATAAATTGATTTAATAACAAATGATTAAATTAAAATAATTAATTTATTATATAATTTGTATAATTAAATCGGATTATGGCATAAAAATTACGTGATAGGTTAAAATATTTTTGAAATTTAAAATATTAATAATTAGAAATTTCTCTCTCTCTCTCTCTCTCTCTCTCTCTCTCTCTCTCTCTCTCTAATATTCATAATCAAATATTCAATAAATAGATTAAAATATCGTAATAATTCTCTCGATCAATCTAATTTGAATCATCGCATATTCATTTTCATGAATCATCTCTTCGCGATATATATATTAACTTTAATATCTATTCAATTTATTTTATTTCTAAAAAAGCACAGATTAGAATAAAATAAAAGGAGAGAGAGAGAGAGAGAAAAAGCGATTAAAGTCAGATATTTTTGCTTTTTTATCTCACGAAAAAATGATTTCTTCTTTTTCTCTTCCTTTCTAAAGAAGATCGAACGAAAAGAAAATCAAAGATGAAGAAGAAGAAGAAGAAGAAGAAAAAGAAAATGATGAAGAAGAAGAAGGTCGTGTACCATGAATGGGTAGCATTGAAGAAGATTCGCGATACTATTGCAAAAGTTTCCTTCCTCTCCTCTTTCCAAGCATACATATATCTTCTCCCTCACCCTTTTCCTCCTCCTCTTCCTTTTTTCCGCCTTTTCGCTTAGAAAGAGAGAGAAAGATCAGGAAGAGAAGAAGAGTCCGGGAACTCGTTGATTAATCGACGATAAATGAGGCACCAAGCCAGAACGCAACCAACACCAACACATATTTTACCACTACCACCATTAAATACATCAGCAATATCACTCTCTCACTATCCACCATTACATGTGCACCCATAACACCACCATCACTAACACAACATACACTAACAACTAAACATTTTAAATTGTTCATTAATTTTTATAAAAATCTAATACATTTATCATTGTTATTATTATTGTTATTATTATTATAAATTGTTAACAAGGTGAATTATTTTCTAAATGATTTTCAGCATATTTTTTTTTTTGTAATATATTCGTATAATGCTTTTATTAAATAATATTAATATAATATTAAAATAATTATGTTAATAATAATATTAAATTAATTATAATATAATTAATAATATTAATTTTTTATTTAATTAAATAACAATTACAAAATATTAACCAATAATGTAAATGAAATATTCATAAGTATCGCATATGCATATAAATATCTACACGTATTCATATATCTGTACACATACTTCTTGTATACATAAAAATACGTGTATTTATACACATATATGAACTAAACATACTCGAGAATACATGTATGCACGTATGAAATCACAGATACTTACGCATACACATTAACATACACATACTTCTCGTATGCATAAAAATACTATTTTTACACATATGAATTACACATATTCAAGAATGCATGTATGCACATATGAAATCATAGATACGCATACACATTAACATTCATACACAGTATTTTTACATAGATGCTAATAGGTATCACTATACATATGCATGCATGTATACGTAAATAAGATTATACATAAGTACGATCGTATGTATTAGTGAATGCACATTCGTGTGATTTAATGAATGACTCGAGACCGTTTGTTGCTCGCACGCATCGAAGATTTAAAAGTCTTGATAGAAGGAATCACCACAGAGGGAGAAAATACGTTCGTTATTCTTTAAATAGCCATCAGTTTCTCTTTACAGCTTTCTATCTTTATCTTTGTCCTTTTCTCTTTCACTCTTTCTCACTTTTATTTTTCTATCGACAAGAAAAACAGAATTACGTAGAAGACGAGAAATTTTCTTTTTGCATGACTTCTCGATCAATTATTTTCTTCCATTTAAAAAAAAAAAAAGAAACAATTCGTTCAATCGTCTTCTACCAATTAACTCGATTACACTTGTTGAAATTTTATCGAATGATTATACTTATCTAAATAATTGTTTTAAACATTAATTATATTCTTTATCATTGTTGTTGTTGTTTTATTTTTCGAATTAATTCTTATACGAGTCTGAAGAATATTCGAAAAACATGTAATTAAAATGTTTCAAATTTAAAGTAACAATTTTTGATATCACTTTTTATGTTCATCGAAAATTATATTCGAGAGAGAATAATATCTGTTATTGATTTTATTTAATTTTTTGTTTGTTTCTTTTTTTTTTTTTTTTTTGATTTTAACATTTTCGCATCGGTTTATTTTGTACATGAAAATTCTTTCCCTTTTTTTGTTTCTATATTTTTTTTTATCGAACACATGTAACAAGTTCGACGAATGATCGGGAACGTATAAACGATAAAGCTGAGTGACGTGGTTCTGAGAAATACACAAGTTGAATTTTATTCTCTTTTGTTCTGAACACTTCTCTAACATCCAACCACCAAGAGTACTACAACAGAAGATTACAACGAGCAGCCAATGAATCGGAACGGCTTTTCTCGCATCGTCTTTCTTCGAACGGATTCTCCATCGTTACGATTCTCATAAATACCAGCAAACAGACGAAGGATACTTGCTTCCTTCCTTCCTTCCTTCCTTCCATCTTTCCTTCGTTGCCTCCTTTCGACACGCGTTGTTTTATCGACTAACGTTGAAAGGTGTTGCCTGGATCTTTTTTTGACGGTTCCAACAAAAAAATATATATTCCACTTTCTCAGAAATACTATTTTCTAAAATTACTATCGTTGAGGGGAGGAGAGGGGGGGGGTAAAGGTGGAGTCATTTAAAAAAAATTATACAAAAAAGAAAATGTCTAATAAATACCCTAGAATATTTGTGTGTGTGTGTTTCTTCTTAATAGAAAAATGTACAGAATGTTAAAAATAATGATTAAACTTGTAATCCGATAAATACGTACTAAAAAAATATAATAATATACTTGAAAAGTGTTTGTAGTAAATTTCTATAACTCCGTACCACGTTTATACAGATATAATACACCTAATTTTGTAATAAATTATAAAAACATACAAAATAATACTACAATTAGAATGGAGTACATAAAATAATAATAATAATAATACTCGAAAAAAATATCAAAAATCAAGGTTAGTTATGTCATTTGTAAATCTAAAAAAAAACGTGTGAAATACAACGCCATCTATTGAATATTTACAAAATCTAAAAACTTAGATAACCTCTGTATAATAAATCCCTTAAATTAGCAATAAAAAATAAAAAAATAAGCTTGATCAAAACAAAATTTCATTAAAATTGGTTGAGTAGTTTCGAAATTAATCGCAAACCAACAATGTGTGACACTGAATTTTTATAGATGACAATGACCTAACTCCATTCATGGTTAAAAAACGTATATTGTTCATTTAATAATTGCCATTATTTTAATAGGAAAAATATAAATTTAAAGCCTTTAGATACACTTAAGCAGTATAACTCATTAGTGCAATTTTTCATTGCATTGAAACGCAAATTCTTCAATATCTCTCGATTCGAATATAAATGGAGGTAGGCCATTTTCAAAATAAGCGACTCATATATGCTTTAATCATATTAATGCACAATCAGAAATTAAGCTAATCCCCCATTTGGTAATATATCTGATTAGCATAACGTCCTTCTATGCCTATGAATTTCTCAAAGTAGCAATAAGCATATATGATCTGTTTGATATCAAACTCGTCCTAATGTCACTTGATTTGTCTGTTCAGATATTCGAAGACCGTGGTAGACTCCAGTTTAAGTGCTCAGAGATACAATCCAGAATTCACAGTGACAACGGTATCGTCAACCGCTTCCTACGGCAATACGAACACCAGCGTACTCATTGACCAATTGAGGCACATTAATCAGGTGAGTCCACAAAGTGTATGTAATTCGTCGTCGTCGTCGTCGTCGTCGGTTGGTTTAGTCTTGGTTGGACAGCAAGGCTGCCTCGGTATTAAATACTAACACACCAGCGTGTACTCATTGACCAATTGAAGCACATTAATCAGGTGAGTCCATAAAGTGTAATTTGTCGCTCGGTTTAGCCTTGGCCAGCCTTGCCTCGGATTCAATCGTGCGGCTTACATCCTGTGTTTTCGTACTCGTACTTCGTACAGGATCGACGCCCCGTGAAAACTCATTTTGGTTGATATTAATCTCTTTTCACCGTAATTTTAATACATTTCCCCCTTTTAGTCTTCGAATCTTTTCGAATTAAGACTTATCAATGCAAGGCATATGTGTTCTATAATTAATGTCCTGCTGTGTTCTTCAAACTTTGATTACCTATGCTCTAATCACTGGAGAGGATGGGGTTTGATATGTTTTATAGTCTAGTTAATGTTCAACGAGTTTTCAATTTGTTATGAATAAGAATATTAGGATTTTGCACCGTGTCTATATAACTTTACTAATTATTTGAACTATAAAATTATGCTAGGGGATAATATTTTTTTCGTTATTTGATATTACCAATTGATCAAATGCTTATAATATTTTAATGTTTATATTTATACTAAGATATTTTTTAAATATATATATATATATATATATATATATATATATAGTATTTGTTTCGTTATTTGATATTAGCAATTGGTTAAACATTTATAATATTTTAATTTTAGCACAGATATATATCTTATTATTAAAATTATTTTATAATATTTTAATAATATATATAAAGTGGTTATATAAAATACAATTCGCAATATATTTAATTTTTATATTAAACGCAATTGATCGTGATTATGCAATTAAATGATCGACTGTTAGAATAAATAAAAATATCATTGAAAATAAACTTATATTATAATTTGTAGAACGCATATTGCATTGAAACGTTCGATGTTACAAAGTTAAATTTGGCAAAGGTTTGCTCGTGCGTGATGTTGTAAGGTGCGAAAATATTGCGTAGGTGGATATCGAGCATAGGACATTTGTCGTTAGCCTCGATCGTGCTCGACAGGTGAACGCAAAAAGTCAACGGACAGGTGCCAGAATTAACTCAAAGTAAAATCAAGTATGACATTTCTTAACACTTTACGTTTGGCTTCTACGCCAATTCAACGTTAATCGTCTAATCATCGTTGACCAATCCCAAACAACTGTTTGGATAATATCAGATAAAATCATTATCGTTTATGTCCTACTTGTTGTTAATGTTGTTGTCGTTTCATTCTATGGATTTTCGATCGATCGATAACTCCAAAAYGATATCACCTGTTAATTGCAAGAAGATTAATGGATCTACTAAGACCGGAAGATACAGATGATACCATCTAACACATGTTACCTGTCTACGATCATTTGTAATCTCAGATTTTTTTTTTATGACTATCTTTTCATTTTAAACTATCCTTTAATGTTATTCGAATATTTTTTTTTTTTTTTTTTTTTAATAAAAAATTATAATTTATTCAAACTTGTAAGATTTTCAATCTATATAAAATTTGAATCCAACTTTTATTAACAATGTCTTCAACACACAAATTGTTTGACTTATTGTTAAATTAATTCGAAAGCACTGATTGAAAAATTCAATCATATAAAGTTAGAAAATAATACTTATTGTTAGATAAGAATAAATTCATATAACTCTCGAATCATGGAGAGTATTTAAATAAAATCGTATTTCATTTTTATTTTTATTATTGTTTTTTATTACTTTTATGAATTCTAATCCTATTTCCTAGTTTTAATCCGACTTTGATAAATCGCAGATCTGTTAAATTTACGGTTATATTCCCAGAGTATTTTCTGTTGATCCTTCTTTGTATACAATATACATATACACATACACATACATACATACACACATATATATATATATATATTTATATATAGTTTTTATTGTGTTTGGAATACCACAGATAGTGCAGTTGCAGTTGGCATTGGCACCGGACGGAGGAACTCCGCTTGCCGAAGAAGCTCACGATGGTTCCGGAAGTGGTGACAGACCTGGTTGGAGGAAAAAAGGTGACATGGAAGACGATGACGAAGATTCGACGAATGATGATAGAGATGATGAAGAAAACTCAGGATCAGGAATGGGACCCACTACACCAGGTAATTTATATTATTTATTGTTATTTATTTTTATCAAATCTTTAAAATGATAAATGATTTAAAATGATAGATATTTTTACTTAAATTCTATTGGCCCCCAATTAATGGATTCGGTTATAAATAATTATAATATATGCATAATTCTTTTTATTGTTTATCATTCACTGTACTATTTATTCTTTTTGACTTTGCTAACTTTTTTCAATTTTTGTTATTTTTTTTTTTTAAGATTGTTAAAATTTAAACATAAAAAAGATATAGTAACGTCGGTCACTAGTGAAAACCCCATTTCATTCAACTTGTTAAATATTAGATGTATAAATTCATTCGATCCCTTTTATTTTTTCTTTTTTTTTTAACACCAAACCCTACCCACAAGCAGTCAAACGAATCGTCGTCAAATTACCGTAATTTGTACAAATACAAAACATGCTCTTCGATAATGTATAAAATTTATATTATTTATTTTTAAAATAAAAGAAAATATTTTCTTTAACATAGAATTTGTTTAATATAGAAAAATCTCTAGCACAAAGGCTAAAATTGTAAGTTGAATAATTGCTAAACGATTGTAAAAATTAATTATTAATATTTTCTTTTTGAATAAAAATTAAATTTATATATATATATATATATATAATAGTTTCTCACGGAAAAAGGAAAGTAATCGATTTAAATAAAAAAAACAATTCTTCAACCTTTCGATCATTTGCATCGTGCATTAAAAAATATGAGAATTATAATATTWATTATTATTATTACTACTCTGTTATTTTCTATTGATTAAAAAAAAAAAAGGAAAGCAAAATTATTAATAAAAGATAATATAGAAAGGACAAACAAAATATTTGATTTTCTTGTTACAGATTCATCGGTGAAGACCCACCAAGATTCACACCCAAAAGTAGCCTCATCGAATATGCTGATGCCATCGTTGACGTTGATCCTCGTGTTCTGCATATTAGTCGCCTAAGGAAATAAAAAAAAATAAGAAGGAAAGAAAAGAAAGAAAAGAAAAGAAGAAGAAAAAAAATAAAAATCATTTCCTGTTTCCGAAATAAGAGTCAACCCCCTCTTCTTCCCCCCTAGATTGGTGTATCCAAACAAAAAAAGAAAACAGGATTTTCTCTTTCTTCCCCTTTTTATCCTCGAGACAGTGAAATCGATTAAAAAGGGGGAAAAACGCGAATAAGAGACACGAATGTGTGTTTAATCCGCGATATACGCTTTTATTAAAATTATTTTTGTTTCTTTTTTATTTTTATTTTGTCCTATTAATCGTCCTAGTCGAAATTAGAATGAATTGGACGAAAGGAAAAAAGAAAGAAAGAAAGAAAAAGCTAGAGAAAGAGAAAGATAATTAGTTGATTATTATTAGTAAATAGACAAACGATAATCTTTTCGACGAAATAATGTAATAGTTGAAGTGTCGGAGAGAGAAGAAATAAATAAAATAAAATAAAAAATAAAATAAAAACAACGTATCATCGGTCAGTGTTAAAACTCAGGTGTCTCGAGGGTTATTTAAAAATAACAAAATAAATAAATGAATAAATAAATGAATAAATAAAGTATAAAAGAAATTAATGAAAAAAATAAAACTTAAATGAAAAATAAAATGTGAAATGAAACGAAACGAAACGAAACGAAACGAAATGAAATTAAGTGAAAAAGTATCGTGTAAAAAGAAATGGAAAAAAAGAAAATAAAACTCGAGTCGAGTTAGTGGCATTACTAAGCACGTACGTATTTAGAAAATTTAGTTGGCGAGTGTTTGCGAGGACATAGGAGTTTGAAACTTTGCCAGATGCAAAGCCAGACTATACGACGTCGAAAATCGTACGACGAGTTGCCGAAACGAGAAGTTACGAGAGGAGAGACGCTTTCCGATAAAACTATTAGAAAATCACCCGTCTGAAGGGAGAAAGAGAAAAAAAAAAGAAATAGCGAAAGATGGGTGGGGATGGGTTCTTTTGGAAGAACATTTTTCTCGTTTCTCGCCACTTCTCTCGAGACGAATATTTTCTAACTTTTCCAATGCCTAATTTATCGCTTTTTTTCTTTTTGTTTCCTCGACAAATGCGGAAAAAAATTTATTCTTTTCCTAATAATTTCTTGCTAAAGAAAACTGTAATATACCAATCGTGTCATTGGAAATTAAAAAATTATGATAAAGTTTTTTTTAGTTTTTTTTTTTTTTTTATATCTGATAAGTCTCGCTTTTAATTTACTTTTACATTATTAAAGTTTGGAAATGTTGAGATAGAAAATTGTAGTTTTTGTTTTATACAATATTGAATTAACGTCAATAAATTTACATAGAAATAATTTCTGATTAACAAGAATAATATCGTTTAAAATTTTTATCTTTTCAATACGTAATAAATTTCTTTTTTATTATTATCATTTCTTAAATTATTTTTTGTTTTGTTTAGCGTATTAGATTATTCATAAATTTGTATATTAAATGAGATTACACAATGCCATTTCAAATAAATGTCCATCACTTTTTTTCTAATTTTAATATGTAATTTTTAATTTTCGTTGAACAATTTATTGATCGTACACATATTCTATTTTTTAACGAGCTTTCTTTGAAAACCTGAAAAACAGGTCATTAAAAAGTATGACACGATTAAAAGTGTTAAACTCTCTTATTCCGGCAAACGCATTTCGTTCATTCCGTTGCTCGTCGTAAATTAGAACAAAAAAGAATTTAAAAACAAGAAAAACGAAAAGAAAAGAAAGGAAAGAAAGATGAGTTTGTTTTTACTCGCTTGTGACGAAGTCGTCGTGATTTATAGATCATCGAGAAAATATCCTACGATCATTGATGACGTTCGTCAGTGTGATATCGCGTATGCCATATACATATACATACATACATACACACACGTGTCGAATATTATAATACAATTGTAACTAACAAATATATATATATATATGAAAGAAAAAATAGAAAGATAAAAAACTAGGAAAGAAAGAAAGAGAAAGAGAGAGAGAGAGAGAAAGCTGAAACACCGAACAAACATGTAAATTGATTAATTAATTAATTGAGTAATTAATTAATTAATTATACAAAGCAACTTCGTACATTCGCGATAATAAACACACTTCGTTTAATGTGATTCGAATGAACATTTTTTCGCGTATAGTTAAAATTATATATACATTATGTAAACGTACATAATAATATATATATATATATAAATTCTAAATGAATATATCATCATTTTTCCTCACTCTCTTCAACACGCGTTTTCATTATTCGTGATAATGAATGTTTCCAATTTTTTTTTTTCCCAAAACCTTTTTGTCTTCTTAAAATAAACGAAAAATAATAAATTATCCGAGAGTCATCATGGATCAAGAAGATATCGAAAAAGGGGAAAACGTAAACCGGAAAAAAATACGTGACGCGTATTTTACATGGAGAAGTTCCTAAATTCGTTAACAACTGTTGTAGGAGAGATATTTAAATGATCGAAAGTAATTGAATAGTAAAAAAAAAAAATGTTTTTTATCGGCGAATAATTCGTTGATCCGCTACGAGAAAAAATAATAGTAATAATAATAATAATAATAATAATAATAATAATAATAATAATAATAATAATAATGATAGTATAATAATTATTAAAAAAAAATAATAATAATAATATATTCATATTATTAATAATAATAATAATAACATGCAAATACATAAATCTAATTATTTCTACTCGTATTACACATTGCTATTAAAAATACAGTATCGTTAATGTTTTGCAAAATTAACAGCGATCTTTAATTTCAACTTTCCTATTGATCGTTATTAAATGTAATTTAATAATAATAATAATAATAATAATAATCATAATAATCATAATCATAATATCAAAACAAAATACCCATGAAAATTCTTCGCTGTAAAATCGTTAAACGTTCGACGATGAAAACCCGTTCGTAACTGCGAGGCCTTCGATGTTGTTTAAAATAAGGAAGAAAGGAGGAAGATTTTTTTAAACCTCTAAAAAAAAAAGAACCAAAAAAAATAGAAAAAAAGAAAAAAAAAGCAAATAAAAACAAACAAAACCAAAAAGAGACTTTGAAAACGAGTGAAAGTATTAACGTTTAAGGAAGAAGGATCATCCACCGAGGATATAAACAAAACAAAACAAAACAAAAAAATTAATTAAAGGAAGGGTGAAGGGGGAAGGGAAAATTGAAAGAACGAAATGTAATGAAAAAAAAAAACAAATTAATATAATCGTAAAATAAATTTAACAAATAATAATTAATTGAACAAATAAAATAAATACAAGTGCAACACACAACCAATTGCATACTTAACGAACTTCGTACTGCATCATTCGTTGCATCGTTGATTTTATTCGAAAAAAAAAAAAAGTAAAAGAAAAAAAAAAAAAGAAATGAGCATACGATTTTATTATTATTATCATTATTATTATTATTATTGTTGTTGTTGTTATTCTTATTATTATTATTATTATTATTATTGTTTTTCTTTCTTTCAAAATCACAATATAATTGGTTTTTTGACCATTGGAAAAGTAATTCAGTTGATTCCAATGGTGTAAAGAATTTTTGGACAATATGTGAAATCTGCAGTATGGTTGTTTTCGATGTTACTGGTATTAGATCAACAGACAATCCAATCTTCTGGAGATATCTCACAAAGTTTTTAGACACCAAACCTTCAGCTGAGATAACTATAGAGACAACAACAGTTTTTTCAACACGCCAAATGTGTTATTTCCAAGATTAGGTTTTTTGTACTTGGTTTTCTTTTCGTTCTCCGTTTTTACGACATTTTAGATTTATTGATGAACATATAGTGTTCCCTCATGTGTACCACCCCACATTTAGACAACTTATTGATACTTTTAATGCTTATTCCAATGTTAACTAATTTGGAATAAGCAACAGATAGAAAATGTTGTTCTATTTGTGCTTGATTTCCATTTTTTTTTGTTTTTTGTAAAACAGTTTCATTAATCATTGCAAAAACAATAAATATAAAATCTTTTCTGCCTCTGTCAAATTTAGATACTTATGTAATCTCACTCTTGGTATTGATACTAAATTAAAGATGGTTCTGTCTTCTTTTAGCTTATTAACATCCTTCAAACTATAATCTCTAGGAATGTGGTCTAAATATTGATTTTATTGATTTGTAACAGAATTTCTTTATCAAAATTATATCCAACTTCAACGCCTGATATTTGTAATATAAATCTAGCATCTTTGTATATTGCTAACAAATACTTTATTCAAAAAATTAATTGTATCAATATTAACAAACCATTTTGTTTGTTCCTTCAATAAAAAATCTAAATCTTTCAATAGTCTCAACGCCATATCTTCGTAGTGATAATAACTTCTTATCTTCTTTGATGAAATAGACAGGCTTTGTTTTTTAATTCAATGGTTTATTCACGACTTTATATTTATGATACCTTATTATTATTATTATTATTATTATTATTATTATTGTTATTATTATTGTTATTGTATACTTGTATTCGAACGATTCTACGAATAAAAACAATTCCAATACGATGATATAAGGAAATATTCATATCTTTTTATTACGTAAATATGATTCGTAGTAATGCTACCCTTTATACCTACGGTGTATATTCTCAAGACTGAACATATATATATATATATAGCTATGGTGGTGGAATGGTACATGAAAAAGAAAGAAAAATAAAATGAGAAAAAAAATAGAAAGGAAGAGTTAGTACAAGAGAAAAAGAGAGAAAGAGAAGGAAATACATAATTTCAGTCGTCGCGATAAAATCGAGACAGACATACAGACAGACAGTCAGACAAACAGACAGACAGAGAAAAAAAAATTGTCTACGCATTAAAATACCGAGTCGACCGAGCTTTCCCCGAACGAAAAATCCATGGAAATTCTTTTACGATAAAAGAAACAAAAAGATAAAAAAAAAAAACCCCTAAGGGATGATGAATACACGCACGCGATAACAAAAAATATGGGGCAAAAATTGTGGATAAAAAGAAAAAGTAAAGATGATAAAAATGAATGTAGAAAAAAATAAAAAAGATAAAAGAAGAGAATCGTGGAAAAAAAAAATAAGAATTCATTAAAAGCGAAAAAATAAAATTAAAATAACAATAACAAAAAGAAGAAGAAGAAGAAGAAGAAGAGAAGAAGAAATAGAAATGCAAAAAATGATGAATTTGTAAATAATGAATCCGTAACATATTAATAGATTCTATATATAAATAAATAAATGTATACTTCGATTGAAAAAAAATAAATAAATAAATAAATAAAACCCAGAGATATCCCAAGAGTTATGGAAAAGGGGATTAGGGTGAATAAGCATATTTGAAAATTATCAACTAATAAAATCATTAATCGTATTATAATTGCGTCTTCTAATAAAAGAAATGTGGGAAAGAGGAGAGAGAGTTAAAAAGAAAGGGAAAACTAGAACGAGAATGAGAGTGAGAATGAGAGTAAGAGTAAGAGTGAGAGTTAGAGTTACCGTTTTAGAAAAAGCGAAAGAGAAAAAGAGAGAAAAAGAGAAAAGAGAGAATGAAGAACGAACGCGTAGGCGCTAAGTAATATTAACCCCTTCACGCTCGGATGGCGCCACGCAGGAAGCAAACGATTTTGCTCATCAAGCCTTGGAAATCCGGACATTGCTACTTTATCGTGTTTAAAGATTAACGCTACGATTAAACGAAACCTTTTTTTTTTTTCTTTCGTAGGTGTTGTGTTTAGAATTTTTGTTCTTTTATTTTTATACGCCACAAGAAAGAAAAAAAATGTTTTACATCAAACAAGTTATGATAAATTGTAAAATAGGGGGATGGGAGGGAGAGGGTTAGACGATGACGACGACACACACGCACATTGTTATAATTATTACAAATTTAATAAACATATAATATTAATATAAATATTGGGTTGTCCGGAAAATTCGTGCCGATTTTAACAGAAGATTGAAATGCAACGCATTAACAATTTTTTATATATATATATATATTTATTTATTAAATTATATATAAAAGTGCCATTCCGTTTCACAACCTTTCACCATCTTTAAGGGTTACTTAAAAATTTCGTCCTTCCAAAATTTGTCAGGTTTTTTAACAAAAAAAACTTCATGTCACCTATCGAAAATCGGCACGAACTTTCCGAACAACCCAATAATTGTATTGGTTATTATATACACGATGAGAAACGAGTTTTTTATTTTTATTTATTTTTTTTATACTTTTTTTTTTCTTTTTTTGATCAAATCATATTGTCGATTATTTCTTTTTATTTTATTTTGTTTTTATTATATAACAACGCTACCACCCTATACCGATCAAAGAGAATTTTTATTAGCATTTCACGCGTTCCAGACTTTTTTATCAAAATTTTATTTTTCAACGAACAGGGGGGAATGATTATGAAAGAATAGGGGGAAAAATTATTTGATCAGTCGGATGAAATGAATTCTTTTCCTTCTTTTTTTTTTTTTTTTGATTTGAGAATTTTGTTCGGGTTTTGTTTCGTCGAATTAAAGGGAAGAGGAAACACAATGAATGAATAGAAATAGCTATGAATGTGTGTAAAAATGTTCTATTCGATGAATGCGAATTAATTTCTTTTTTTCTTTTCTTTTCTTTTAACAACCAAATTAAATCGTCGATTTTTCAAACGCGAAACTCGCTTTTTGTTACGAGTAACAAAGTAAAACAAAAAAAAAAACAAGAAAAGAAAGAATTTTTGGGAATCCTTTCGCCATTTTTGTAATTAAAATTCTTGTTTTTAATTTGCATTTTCATTCAGTCGATATATTATTTTCGATAACAATTAAAATCGAAATTAAAAGAATCAACGAATGCACATATTTTAAAACAGAATAATTCGAAACGAAATGTGTTTTCTAAACGATGAGAGAATGCTTTTGAAAATATTGTGAACTTCTCGTTAAAAAATAAAAAAAGATTCAAGTAAAAGAAGATATAAGATAAAAAAAAAAAAAATATCATTAATGAAACAAAAAGTAGCCAACGATTGCAAAAAAATTGCAAGAAAAAATGAAAACGGAAACAACAATAACAACAAACATAACGATGACAACGAAGAAAACGAGCCGGTTTCGTTAAAACGTTTACCAATAATAATAATAATAATGGTTCTGGTGCGTTAAAAAAAAAAAAAAAAAATGATGAAAGAAATATCTCGAGAGAATGATTGAAAAGTTCGCGCCAAATTAAATGTGCACGACCGCACGATAATAAAGAAAAAAAAACCCTCCAAGCTCCTCCGATGTGTAATAGTTCCATTTTTTTTTTCTTTTTCTTTTCTTTCTTTTTTCTTTTTGCGTGTGTGCGAGTATTATATGAATGTATACGTGCCTGTTGCGTGTATGTACGTATGTGTGCGTTTATGTGCATGTGTGTGCGCAGGGACTTTTTTGTCTTGCATCCTTCGTTGCTTACGTATTCGAATATTATATTGTACGTGCATTATGATTGGTCGAGTATATATGTGTGAGTTTGCGTGCGAGTGTTATTCTCTTTTCTGTCCAAGGTTCGGCAATCGTGATCGACATAATTACGGGAGCGGAAAAAGATCGATCGTTTCGATTGGACGTCTCGCTTATCCGTCGTCCTTGAGATGGTCCATTGACTCGTGAGAAAATAAAAAAAAGAAACACACACACACACACATAAAAATAAAAAAAGATAAAAAAATTAAGAAAATAATATGACAGCCATTTTTGCTTGTTGCCATCGAAAATTATGCATTTTTTTTTTATTAATTTTATTTTATTATAATGAATTATTTGTATGTGTTTATTAGTGATTAATGCTTCAGTAGTTTTTCCCTTTTAATCGCCTCTTAAGGACAAACAAGGGATTACTGAGGGGGTTATTCTTAAACGGGTTTTATTATTATTATTATTATTATTATTATTATTATTATTATTATTATTATTAATATTATTATAATATTTGATCGAGCATCCTTTTAAATTTTGCAGTTTTTGCAAAGATATTTACTATAAGTAAATAAGATCAACGAATTCATTATATAATAAAGTAACATTGTTTTTTAGTCCAAGTGATTATTTTAAAAATAAAATGTTTTCAAAGAAATTTGAATCAATAAGATAAAATTTGATTAACTCAACGTCATTTTTAATGAACATGTGTGTATAATTTATATTTATGTATTTATAAGGTTGGATCAAAAGTTATTAGGATCATTTTAAATTTATTAGGGTTACTCTTCATAAAAAAAAAAACTTTTGAGAATAATCATTTGTTGTTTCTAATTATGAAAGAATAAAAAAAAAAAGGGTCTAAGAATGTTTGACCCTATTTAAGAACTTTTGGTTTACCCTGTAAATACATTGACTGTGTACTTCTCGATTACTGAGAAATATCTGAATTAAGTAAAACCAATAAAAAGATTCATTTTCTCGCTTTGTTACTTTTAAACGACTTCGTATTCGAACTAAGAAAATCACCGATTAACGTTGTCCATTTATCTTACAATTAGAAGTTTTAAACAACTTTCAATGGAAGTAGCACGATACGCCACGATTTAATATGTACGATTATAGTTAATCTTATACGTTATTTTTCTTCTATTTTTTTCTTTTCTATTTTCAATTTTTCAATTTTTTTCGTACGAAACAAAAAAATCTACAAAAATGTTAACTGTCGTTTAACATTTTTTTTGATAATTGTTAATCACCTTAAAAGTAAAAAAAAAAAACTAATAATAATAATTTAGTATTATTATTATTATTATTATAAATATCTGCACAAAATTATCTTATTATTAGTTAAATATTTTAAATATAAAAATGTCACACATAAGTGATACGCACAAAATATCAAAATGATTAATCAGTGTTCTTCAATCTTAAACGAAATATCAGACAATTCGAAATTTAAATTATTGATTAGAAAAAATATCAAACATATCAAAAAAAAAAAAAAAGGATTGTATCGTAAGAACAATTCAAAATTTGACCAAGCGTTTGGTGATTATCTGTGATCGATTAAAAATAAAATATTAACAAGAGACAAAAAATAAATAAATAAAGAAAAGAAAAAAATCAATTAAAATTAAAGAAAAAAAAAAGCGTATAAACGAGGACAACAATAAAATAATTTTTATTCCTCTTTTCGCTCAATAATGGTGCTTTGTTAGATAATATATTAGATATATTAATATTATTATTAATATTAATACATATTATCTCTGTAGGATAGGAAAAATTATACAAGTGATTTTGTTTCCTTTTTTGTTTTGTTTTCTTTTAGACTTGATAGAAAACAAGAACAAAAAAATATCGTAAAAAAATAAAAATAAATAATTAAAATAATTAATTTATACATTTATTAATATTATTAATTACTACTACTACTACTACTACTACTACTATTATTACTATTATTATCAATATTAGCAAAATTGTAAGATTAAATTAAATTAAAAATACAATTCGCGCCATTTTGACTGTGATCCCCTTCGCGGCGTATCGTGTCCATTGATTTAGAAAAAAAAAAATAACAACAACAACCAAAATAAATATAAACGAACAATTAAAAAAATTTTAAATTCGAAATGAAAACAAAAAATAATAACAAGAACGAGTTAACGGCCTTGCCGTGATGGAAACACAAGTTCCCGTCCGATCACTTAAGTTAAGCATCACTGGGCACGGGTAGTACTTGGATGGGTGACCGCTTGGGAACACCGTG
>NW_015148971.1:2597573-2638957 GCF_001465965.1 Polistes dominula
AAGAAGGAAGGAGAGGAGGAAGAAGGAAGGAGAGGAGGAAGAAGGAAGGAAAGGAGGAAGAAGGAAGAAGGAAGAAGGAAGAAGAGGAGGAAGAAGGAAGGAGGGGAGGAGGAAGGAAGGAGTGGAGGAAGAAGGAAGGAGAGGAAGAATAGGAAAAATAAAGTAGTAGCGCAAGGAGGCTATGTTAAAAACCCGCGTAGGGTTGACATGGGAATAAAGTGTATAATAATAATATAATAACAAGAACGAAGCCGTTGAAAAGAAAAAAAAGAAAAAAAAGATTCGTCGAAATCTTGTTGAGTTTGATGTTTCAGAAAACATTTTGCTTTCTCGTAAAAATCTTGTGTCGATCAATTCACGAACGTGAAAATAAAATGCCATAAATTATTCAATGAAAGTAAATAAAAAAAAAAATTTATCGATTTTTCTTTTTCTTCTGTTTTCTTTTTATTTTTTTTTTTTTTCTTTATCTTTTATTTCCACCGAAATTTCGAACTTCTCTATCAATGTTTATAAAATATTTTTTTCTTTTCACATTATGAAAAAAATCACTCGTAAATATTTTTTCGAGTATTACTAATTATTACAACTAATAATTTAAAAATATCGCGATCGAGATTGTGATATATTCTTAGGTCATACTTATATATATATATATATATATATATATATATATATATATATATATGTATGTACAGTGCTTTTTTTGTATTGTTTGTTTAACTTTAAACTCGAAAAATATCTAATAATAATAAAATAAAAATAAAAAATAAATTAAAATAAATTACGTTGAATTTTTAACGAGCTTCGTAACGTATAAGAAAAAAAGTAATTTAATTTTCATTTCAATGATATTCGTGAACATAATTTAAAGAAATTAGTTCCGGTACCAATTTTCTTTTCATCGTAAAGAAAAAGAAAACAAAAAAAAAAAAGCACTGCGTGTGTATGTATATAAAAAATATAATCTCGTGCACGCGCACACGTTGACTTGATTGTTAATAAAAACACGCAAAAAAAAACGACGATGCGGTCCATTGTATGCATCGGAATGTGTCCATGAGTGGAAAGAGTTAAAGTTTCATTGTGTAGTACGTAAAATTTATATGCATATATGTAATAATGGCTGATTAGTTAGATTTTTTGTTTCATTGAAAAACTCCTCTCTTATTTTATTTTTTTCCCCTCTTTTTTTGTATTACTATTATTATTATTATTAATACTAAAATTATTACTATTATTATTATTATTAATATTATTATTATTATTATTAGAAATACTCTTATGTTAAAAGTATACGTAATCTTTATGGTATTTATTATGTGATATAGTGCTACTTACTATTAATATTACTATTAGTTTTATCAATAACATTATTATAATAATAATTATTATTATTATTATTAATTGTATTAATTATTTTTATTATTATTATTATTATATTATTCATAATATTAGTACTATTACTGCCGCTATCACTGCTACTGCTATTAATATCATCGTCGTTATTTTTCTAACGACTAACATGTGTTGTTAACTTTGAAAAAAAAAAAAAAATAATAAACAAGAAAAAAATTGTTTCATATTTTCTACGCTATTGCAAGAAATGTTTGTTCAACGAATTTTTCCTTTTGTGAAAAATCGGCGATACATTAAAAAACGTATATTTAAAAAAAATAGAAAAAAATAAAGAAATAATAATGAAGATGATGAATTATAAGTTTCATCATGATCGATAAGTAAAGCTCCCAGTAATTATGTTACACACAACAACAGATGTATCTGTTTTTAAAAGGGTGTTTCAAAAATCGCTATTTTTCTCTTTATTATTATTATTATTATTATTATTATTATTATTATTATTATTATTATTATTATTATATTCAAAGCCATATTTATACCTTCGGAGGCTCCGAATGAAAAAATTATTAACACTAGATATACCACCATTTTCGGTAGACCTATTTCTACCACACTAGTCAAAATGACTGGTGTATAAAAAAAAATGCTTTTTGAGGCTTCCAGTCTTTATTTACTCTTTAAAAATAGCAAAAAATGTTTAACAATAATAATTTTAATAGATTAATAGACTTATAGATATTTTTAAATAACAAAACGCTTAATTATTTACAGAACTCAAATGTTACATGAAGTAGAAATTTTGAATTAAAATGGGCCGACCAATCCAAATGACTGATCTCGTACATCTAGTGTTAAAAAAGCATCTACATTTCGATTAATCAAATTTGTAAACATTTATTTACTTTTTGTGTATTTCTTTCTCTTTTTTTTTCTTTTTGAAAAAATAAAATTCGAAATAATTGAATAACGATTTTCTGACACACACACACYCTTGTATTTGATAGACGATAAGTTATTGCGAATAATTTTGATATGAAAAGAAAAGTTACGAAATATTCTTAACTCTCGTTGTATTTTCAATTGTAATTTCGTAAAAGAAAAGAAATAAGAATTATTTTATTGCGTTCGTGCCAACGCCAATTTAATTCTCGTTTGTATGAGCTCAAAGCTAAATAGAATTTAAAATTACCAAAAAAAAAAGGAAAAGAAACAATACATGCAACAATGAGAAAACAAAGGATAGATAAAAATTTGCTTATTCTATTGCAAAAAGGGTAAATTTAATACTTGTAATACCACCGTCGTTTGATTGGTTTATTTTTCCATTTATTTTATTCACCTTTTTTTTTCTTTTCTTTTCTTTTTTTTTTCTTTCGGAATACAACAAAGAAATAAGAAAAATTAATTGAGACCGATGTCTTATAAAGAAAAAAAGAAAACGTAATAATAATTCAATCATTACTCGCACGTACGACACACGCGTGCCAAAATAAGAAAAAACATATTGAAACGGAACACGCGAAAGAAAAGGTAAAAATTAAGTGAATAATAATAAATAAATTAAAATGGAAATAATAAAAAAAAAATTACATGAGTGTCTGCGAGAAAATGCGGCGAGCGATGTGCTACGTGATGACTGCAGGCGATGATCGTAAGCAATCGATATAAATATATAAATAAATAAAATAAATCTATATATATACATATATATATATGCATATATATAGATACATATATATATAGATATATATAATATAAATATTATTATAAATGTTACGACGAATTAAACGAATTATTATTATTAATTATTATTCTTTCAGTTGAGATAGATCACTAATCGAGAACTAACTTAAAAAAAAAAGAAATTAAAATTACTCTGAAGAAAAAATCTGCAGACGACAATGTAAAAATTGTTTAAGAGTAAATGATGAATAAAAAGAATAATAAAAATTAAAATAATAATAATAATATTAATAATAATAATAATAATAATAATAATAATAATAATAATAATAATAATAATAACAACAATTATAACAATGCGATTAGTTTTATCTTTATTTGTGTCAATAATTTTTTGACATGCAAGAACAAAATATATGTATATACATATACGAGTCATTTCTTTTTTCTTTTTATATCTCATATTTACCGAAGAAAAAGAAGAAGAAGAAGAAGTAGAAGAAAAAGAAGAAATAACTAAAGGTAATGAATTTCAGTCTTGTATAGACTTTCGTTAAAAAAAAAAAAAAAGAATTAACAGGATCATCATTATCAAGTATATATATACATAATACGTGATACACATATACATATTCATATACATATATGTTTAATATAGATCATTGATTCGTAATATTTTTTTCTTACGTGTTACTTAAACGTCAAAGTGGATCGTCGTTCGTACTTCTCATAATTTCTTTTTTTTTTTGTCTTTTTTTCTCTTTATTCAAGAAAGGTCTCGAAAATTTTGATCAAATTTTCAATACCCTTGAGATAATTGAAGTCCAAGCCTGCGGTCTCATTTGGTGCAGGAAAGACGTGAGTGAAATCGATCATGTTCACCCTGACCCAATTGTTCTTGTCCTCGGATGTACTATTGAGTCCGCTCAAAATTGCTAAGTAATCCTCTTTCATATCGGCTAATTCCAGATCAAAATTATGAACTTGTGAATGAGTACGACACAGTTTATCTACTCTAAAATCTGGATCGTAAGAATCGCTTCTTTTTAAGAATGGTGATAATAATGTCTTATTTTCCTTAGTAGTAGTAGTAGTAGTAGTACTATCCTTTTCAAAAGAACTCAAACATTCCTTACTACCAAATTGTAAACTCACGCTACGTTTCAACGATCTTGTCTTTTCTAAAACCTTTCTTCGTAAACACAAAACACTTTGTGTCGGTGATGGCGGTGCTGATGTCTCTTTTGACGAACAACTTTGACCCTTGTCCAAATTCTTCTCCTTGTCCATTGTCGTGGACAACATTGAAGAAAAGGATTGGGCTCGTTGACAATGCCTCGATAAATTCTTGGTATCCCTTTTTTCCAAATGCAAGCAATAACGCAACCTTCTAGCATCGTAAGCGATCAACAACGAACTCGAATAGAAACGAAAATTTGTTTGCTTACGAAATATACTGAGAATCTTCCAAAGAAATGCCAATAATTTGACGATCAGTAGACGATATGCTTGTGGCCTTTGCGGTGTCACGTTTAAAAAGATCTTCAATGCTTAAAAAAATATTAATCAATTTGTTATTTGTCTGGTATAAATTATTTTCTGTTTTTTTTTTCTTAAATATTTAACTAACACATAATACAGATTTATCTAGTTATAATATATCATAGTAGACAGATAATCGATTTTTCTGTGTACTTTCTAAAGCACACTTTTTAAAAAAAAGGAGATAACACAAATATCGACATATGTTCATATTTTGTAATTATATTAAACAGAGTGTGAATATAATTAATTTTTATATTAGAAATTTTATAATTTATTGACAATTATAATAAAAATTCAATAAGTTTTATCTTAATTTTTGTTAATGCTTTTATGACATGTAGAAAAATATACACGCGGTAAATTTTAATTGAATTAATAATAAGAAAAAAAAAGATTTATTTTTTGTATCATACATTCAGTATTTTGAATGTTATCGAAAAAATTTAGAAAAAATTCTATAATTAAAATATATACACGAGATTATTATATCTAGATAAATTATAATACAATTCATCCCTTCTATTTGATTTTGTAAACAACATTTCATCAATACCTTCGACAACCCCTTCGGGAGTTAACGTCTTGCCATAATTCTTGTCAAACTTCTTTAGCTCGCCACTTGAGAGACAATAAACTTGAAAACCTGTGATACAAAAGCCATAAGCTTCCTTCAATTGTGCGTATTTCTTTTCCTCGCTAGCTCTTTTTTCTTTGCTAGCCAAAGGATCCCACGTACGTTTACCAATTTTGATATCCATCACGCATGGTTCATCCATGCCATCTGTTATATCTTGCAAGATGAGGAATTTTATTTCTATTTAAAAAACAAAGTCAAAATTTAATGAAATTGTGGTAAGAAAATTGAAAGATTACAATTTATTATAATATTTATCAATTTTTGCCAAAATAAATTATAAATATATTAGATATGTTTAAATAAGTATATATTATATTTGCATTTGCGATATATGAACATATATAGATGTACATATATTTTATTGAATACAATAAATAAATCCACTACTATTATTAAAACTACTATTACTAATATTATTGTTATATTTAATATATATTTATATTTTTAATATTTAATATATATTTAATATATATATATATTATTTATATTATATATTATATTATTTATATATAATAATTATTTAATTTACATATATTTTCTAATGAAAATTTTAGTTAAATATATTATATATTTATTTATATTTTTTTTTAAGTTAAACTTATAATCAAATAATTAAAATAAGAATTAACGATAATCTATATATACTACGTACTTTTGCCGGAGTAAAATATTTCCGTCGTACCGAAATATTCGGGCACATGATTACTCAATTCCAAGGACGACTTGTCTTGAGAGCTTTTTAAATTCTCATAGAAGTTTATTTCTCTTTCACCGAGATGAGGCTTAATGATAGGTTTTAACACACGACCCGATGGAGTACGTAACATACCTGGAAACATAATTTCTATGCCTAACCAATTGCATAAGTTGCAATGGAAAAACAAGTGCAAGTTACAATAACGTGATGGCATAAATTAATTAGGCGATTCTTTCTTAATTGACGAACCCTACCCCATCCTCCACCTAATTATTTATCCCTTGTACAATAATATTTTTATTTTTTTGTTATATTGGTTTGCTTGATTAATTTTAAATTAATTAAAAATAATTCAATAAAACAACACACAAAATCTTATTTCCATTTAAACATTAAATCAATTATTTCTCTATTTATTTACGATGTTTTTAATTTTTTTTTTTTTTAATTATAATATATATAGATATTGTTGAAGAAAAATCGTTTAGATAAAAATTATCTGATTTAAGGAGAAAAATATTATAGCAATTATAACATTTTTTTTATTTATTGTTAATGAAAAAAAAATAAAAAAAAAAATAATATATTCAGATGAATTGCAAAGTTTTGAGCCTAATGTAGAAACAATTTGTTTTTCAGTCACTCACTTTTATTTAAAAAGAAAAAAAGAAAAATTTAGTGTTCTGTAATTGAGGCTCAACAATTTTCAACCCACTCTCGTATTTTATATAAGATAATAATTATTTTTTTTTTTTTGTAATGTAGATAAAATTGAGCCGATTCGTGATAAAGAAAAAAATATTAATTCTTAAAAAGTGAAATAAATTTTCCTTCCGTGAATAATCGTGAAAAATATCTCAAGAATCCGCGTATAAAGATATGAAACCCAATGATAAGCTTGATACTTTAAATGTATGACAATAGGATCATTATATGAGATTAAGGTGACGTCATGTATTAACCAACTAACTGACGTCAAAGAAGATGGATCACGCGTAAAAAGGTAAAATTGTTTACCTCTCGAAGAACGATCTAATTCAAACAATTCTAATTTCAATTAGATCCTATCTAATAAGAAACTTCGATGATGTAAGCTAATAAATATATACATACATACATATTGATATATATATTTGTAATTATATTAGTAAATTATATAAAAAAAATTTATCTTATAATTTATTACGAAGATTTTATTTGCGTTAAAAAATAAATCATAAAAATTAAATTTTCAATTATTTTTAAACTTAATCCAGTATTGCAATTACTGACATATATATTTTATTTCGTCATTGAGAAGATGTAATAAAGTTACTTACGTTTGTAAAATATAATTAATAAATAAATAAATAAGTGAGGGTCTAAATGAATGACTTGTATAATAATTTTGTTTATTAATTTCAATTCGATTTTAATAATAGATAATAATTTTGATTTGTATGTAATAATTAATATTTTAATTTTTATTTGGATATTAATTTGTACATATTTGTAATATAAAAATGCAAGAGAGATTTAAAAATTTTTGTTAAACGATTGTAAAGGAACCGGAACCCCTCAAACTCATAAAAAAGAGAGAGAGAGTAATAAAGATAATTACGGTTACATTTAATAAAATTTCCAAGAAAATCTAAAAACAACTGGCTGCACGTTGCAGTAATGAATGAAACAGTTGGTGTAACATACGCCCTTATTATTCTACTTAAAACAAACATAAAATATAATTAAAAACATATATAAAAACAAGTATAATTGAATAATTAGACCTCTTATTATGAAAGTGGCGTAAATATAATTCCAAAAAAGAACAATAATTGAGATAGTTTATTTCACATTTGTAATGAATAAAAAATGATATTTTCTCAATATTTTTTTCGAAAATGAACTTATAATATTTTCATAATAAACGATCCAATGATTAAATACGAATTTAATATAGGAAAAATAAAACGATTGGTATTTAATTACAATGTAATATAGATTTCGTTTTTTTCCATGGGGGGACATCCATTAAAAGATAATTAAGAAAAATAATGAGAAAAATAAGCAACTTACCTATCGAATTTTTTTCATTATCAAAATAATGACCAGCAACTTGTGATTTTAAGAGGCATAGTTCCTCTGGAAGATTATTCTCCAACTTGTTAACATCCAATTCAGCATCCCTCGAGGAGTCATCACTTGGATGACATGAACTTTTATCCGGGCAAGAGTTTAAACTCGTCATAGCACTTATATTACGTCGTACAGATCGACCGTAATTAACTCTGCAATTAAACAGTCGCACACCTTTGAGAGAACGTTTGAAACAGTGAGTGAATGAGTGAGAGAGAGAGAGAGAGAGAGGGAGGGAAAAAGATGGAAAGAAAGGAAGAGTGAGAGAGATGAAAAGATCTTATCGAGATGCGTACAAACATAAGTAAGAACATCCGCGTCCACGTTTGTGATCAGATCGAGAGGACGAGAAAACTTAGTTCTTTCGTTTCCTTTTACCTTGTCCTACTTGATGTCAACATTAACTCCCCTTTTATTTTCCCTTTTCTATTTTTCTTTCTTTCTTTCCTTTTTTCTATCTCTCTTTATTTTTCTTTTTAAAACTCAAAGTCTAAAAGTGCAATAAAAAATCAAATTACATTATATTTTAATCTGAAATATTAGTGATAGAGAAAAAGAAAGAAAAAAAGAGAGAAAGATGAAAATAAAAAAAAAATTCTACTTTATTTAATTACACCTTAAGAATAATAAAAGAAAATTGTCTATATATAAATGTGTTACACTAATTTACCTTATTTTCTTATTTATTTTTCTTGTTGATATACTTTACTTAAGTACTTGTCTCTCTATTTCGTTGATAAATAGTATTCGAAGAGAAAAACTAGTCCCATTAACTGATTATTTGTAATTGGACGATAACGCTTAAATTAATTTTATGTCATCTGTGAAATCTGAATCTTCTTTTCCTCTTGTTATTTTCTTCTTGCGCTTTGAACAATTGATTTGGATAGATTTATTATTTTTCAATAAATTTAATTCAATATTAATCCCACACAAGAGGTATACATATACATATATGCGCACGCACGCACCTCGCATACAAACACACGCACACGCTACACGCTTGTCGAAGAAGAAGAATAAGAAAAGGACGGAAAAAGGCTGGAAGCAAACAACTACTACTATTATTCGAATGTAAATCTTTCAAACACCTGATGATCGAATTAACGCGAGGACACGCCGATAGAGGGCAAATTTCAATGACACATATTATATATATATATATATATATATATATATATATATATATATATATGTATATACTGTCAATATATTTCGAACTATTATATTTACTTTATCGCTTATCTCACTCTTTTTATCTTTCTCTTTCTATCTTAACGTAACTTTTCTATACTACATTATCGACGATCGTAAAGATTGCTACGTTACCAACCGCATTGAAATTACCGACTGATAAATACATTTTTTTCACAGAGAAGTGGAGATTTAAAATTATTTATGTTTTATTTATAATCGTATTATTGTCATGAAAATTCAATTTTTCTCTCCACTTTTACAATATATGTATATATAAGTATATATATATATATACTTATTTATTTATGTTTTGTATTTGATATTAGGCTTATTAAGTAGGTTTAAAAAGTATATTATTTTCAAAACGATCAACATGCAAAATAACAATGAAAGATTAATTTGTTAAAAAATAAATAAAAAGTGATTTATTAATCGTTTGTGTTATTACGTATATAAATACATATACAGTGATAATTTGTGTGAAATTCACGTTATATTAACTCGAACTAACCTATAAACACTTTGACAGCAAACACTTTGATATTACTATTGCTAACACTAAATAAAACTTTTTAAAAATGCGCATACGATACGATTTCTTTAATTTATTTCTTTTATTCGTCGCACAATAAATAAATTTATAAACATTTTTTCCAAACTTTTCCGTACAGATACTCTACACGATACTGTCATTATCGTGACTAACGATAACGATACTATGAACTCTTAGTAGCTGTGCTTATCATGCTTTCTTAATTCCCTACGTTATCTTCAAATATTTATAATTAACTGTTTTTTAATTGATTAAAAAGGAAAAAAACACTTTTATAATTAATGCAGTTGTGCAAGTCAACTTATGAAAAAAAAATTAAGAAAACAAAATTTTCATGAACTATAAATAAAATATTAAAAGTAATAATACTCTGTGTTTTATTACTTCCCACAAAAATATCTTATTATTATAATATTCATATGAACGATTTGGTTTTTATTATTACATAATTATATTATGCATAATTACGTTTAGTATTTTTTAAATCCTATTATAATATTCATAAATTTATATAAAAATTTAATTTATATTATAAAAGGGTCATAAATTTTTATATAAAATATTATTTTTAATTATTTCTTTGTAAATGTTCAATTATATTTTCTTTATATTACAGTAAGGACTAATAATAAAGGTAAATAGTCTAAGCTGTCCATTTTAAACATCTTGTATCGAGATGCGTACCTAAACACTTGACACTGCAGTATCTAGCTCCACATGGGATGCATGTATAATTACTAGGAAAACCACAAACTGAGCAAAAGTGTCTTTCAGGAAAACGAGATGGAGGAGCTTGAGCAGAGACATAATTAGGTGGAGATGGATTCGCATTGAGATCTTCTTCGACCAATTGACCAAATGTTTTACGAAAACGTTGCTTATAATATTCCGCAGATCTGGTTTTCTTTTTTCTACCGCCTCTATTGTCCAATGTTTCTTGAAATTTGGGTACTTTCTTGCTCATTACTGAAAACAATCTTATATTCATTTTAAGAAGTTAAATGATAGAATATGGTAAACAGCATTAAAAAAATTCACCCAAATCAGCATGCGGATCATCATGAAAATTATCTTGCTCCAAAGCTTCCAGCGCTTTCTTTTGCCTACGTTTGCGTGCAGCATCATCGAGGACTCTTTTTTGATAAGCATCCTTTATCCTACCTGATTCTCTTGCTGACATTTTTATATTAATTTTATAACTAATTAACTTATATAAAATTTATTTTTTTTTTAATTTATATTATTATTTATATTCCTTTTTCAGCTAATGGAAATGATATTTGATCCATAAGATCATCCACTTTGGCTTGTAATGTCTCTAAAATGTCAACAGAAATAAATAAATGCCTTTCATCCAGATCTTGTATAATAAACTTTCTTCCCAGAGCGAGGGTTTCATCCAAATGTAAAAGAAATTGTTTCATAGCTGCATCACTGGGAAAGAATAATATTTAAATTGCATACAATGTCTCATTTTACAAACAATTAAATTATATACATAAAAAAAAACAAACAATATTAAAAGTATAAAACTTTCATACTTTATTATTTGTACTTTATTGTGTTAATTTACATACCATTCTACAAGAATTCCTTTCAAAACATTTACCATTTCTTAATATTTTTAATTATCACGTCGTAATTAAACAAAAATTAGGTTTCTTGTATATCACGTATCACGTATAAACAACAAACACCACATTTCAATATTTTTTTTTTGTACTAGAATATCATGAGATATACAACACTATTGATGATTTCTATTAATCTGAAATTAGACGACATCAACGCCATCTTATCTTAGTGGATTTGATGCCCGCCAAATATAAACTGACTTAAATTCAATCGACACGCGTGAGCTTTTATAAAATCATAAGGGTAAAAATGTTTAGTCCGAAATGTTCCAGATTAGTATAAAAAATAATAAAATTTTTCTTTATTTATCAAAATGCTTATAACAAAATTATTGTTTATTTAAACATTAATAGAATCTTTTGTAATCTTTTTAATAACTTAATATGTGGCTAAAATCTTAATCTCTTTTCAGGTATTTTAACATGTGCCTAAATAAATTTTAAAAAATATATAATTAAGTAGTATATATATATATAATAATTTCAAAATTGTGTAACATTTCTGTATAAAATACATTAATTCACTAACCTTTTGGAATGTTTTTCCAACTGGACGTTTACGTATAAATATATTTGACGTAATATCACTCTCTGTGGTATTCTATACGAAACATTAAATATTTTTAAATAAAAAGAAAAAATTTATGTATATCACATAGAAAATAAAATAATTTACCTCGTTTTGTAAGCATTTATTACTTGATATTTTAATTGTAGATAAGTTTTCTGTAATTTTAGTTTCTTTTTGCCCGACAAATGATTGAGATTCTTTTGCTGTAGATGTATCTTCCTCTTCACTTGATGCAATTTCACCAACTTCAACGTGATCAATGAATAAATCACTTGAACTACTTTCTTCTGATTCCGTAAATTTTGGTAGAACTGAAGATAATGAAGTAGTGGGTTGTACGGTAATAATTGATACTTCCTCATCATCTGATAATAGAATTTCTGATATTTCATCATCTGATTTTTCTGTTGCAGATATTTCGGTGTATCTATCAATATTATCAACAAATTTGGATGATTTCTTATCATCTTTTTGCTTTGTATAGAAAGATCTTTGTGTTGGTGCAGACATCATTTCTAAATCTTGTGTATCCATTACAAGTGTTTCAGGTAAAAAAAAATCAAGTTTTTTTTCTTTTTTAAAAATATTTGAAAACTGATATTTTGGATTACAGTACTTTTCGATAGAACAATATAAAATAGCGAGTGGTATTTCAGAATCATGTATAAATCTTTGCTTTTTACGTTTCAACATCCAGACTAAAAATAAAATATTCAAATTAATAAAATAATCGAAATTATTTAAATACAAACAAAATCAAAATCAACTTGCATATATTATCGTGGTGTCGCTTAAAATTTCTCGATAATATAGCGTCTTCACTGTCTTTATTAATTTGTACATGAAAGGCATGTTCTCCGAACTCCAAATCCTGGTTAATTTCCAAATCTATGAAAAATGCCTTTCCATCTAAATCATTTATAAAACACAAGGTGTCATTAATTATAAATTGGTTTAATTCGAATGAATAAATTGATCAAATGAATACCTGCTAATTTTATCATTAATTTATACATCTCGTATTGATTTAAATCATAAAAGTAAAATGATTTTCTATTAAACAATTTCTTCCGTTTATCATTTGGATAAAGAGAAACTATTCCCCTGGGAATATATTCCTCCTTTATGCGTGGTATATAATTATCAGGTTTAGGAATTGGGTGCTCATCATTTTCCATAGCAAATTTCACTGCTTCCCAGTAATCAATGGTAACTATAACTATACCAGCTGCTAATGCTATAGCTACCTAATAATAAAAAAATATACATTGAATATATCATATCAAATAAAATCGAGATTTAAATAAAAAAAGTTATATGACAAAGAAAGAAAGAAAAATAATTAGAAACCTTTTCCGTTAATTTTGGACATAGTGCCGTTAAATGTGTACAATGCTGTTGCCAATTATTTAAAATAATACCATCTATTTGTTTCATTATTTTTTCAAGTTTTTTCTTTCCCGTTTCTTCTAATCCAGACGTTAAAGTAATCATAGGAATATATTTAACACTGTCAAACAATACAATAATAACAATGCTATTTGATTATCTCAAATATTAGAATTACAATAAAAGATATGCATATATGAAAGCTTTACGTAAATATTTCATATTGTAGGCCAATTCTAATTGAATCTTGATCCTTTAAATGAACATTTGTTGAAATCTTTTCATATTCATCATCTTTTAAAATATATGTTCCATATTTAGATCCTTCATCTTTAAGTATGCATAAAGTTGTAGCTTTATCATTCTAAAAAATGATACAAGTGTGAATAAGCAATTGGGTAGAATTATTATAAAAAGAAAATAAAAATATATTTCTCAATATACTATAGATTACCACAATTTGAATTTCAGTCTTAACTACAAAAGAAGCATGAAATTTACTTATCGAAGCATCGTGTGATAGAACAATATCACCTTTCGTTCTTCCTATTGTTAATGGAATGTTTGGTTTTAAATAGATGAGTTTTCCTAAAATCAAAATTGATACATTGTTCGATTTATATATATGATTTACTTATTGTAATAATATATTAAGATGTATAATATTACCTTTAGCAGTTTCTAATAACCACATTTTAAATATTTAATTAATATCTCTTTGAGATATTGATAATAATTTATGCATTTACTTTAATACACTTGTGTTAATTATATCAAATTTGTATTAACCTCTAATGTATGATTTATAAAAAAAGCTCTCATATACAATTAATTAGAATAAACATGACAAATTAAAATAAACTACGTTTTTCTACGCATGCGTAGTAGCTTAATGCATTTGGCATCACAAAAACTCTCCAATTTAAAAAACAAACTTTAATAGTTTTAACATAAAACAGTTTTATTTACATTGATAACTCTTTAAAAAAGCTATTTGATTATACAAACATCACAAAATAAAATAGAATATACAATCAAAATCATGTGTAATGTACAGTAACAGAATAAGAGTGGAACAGCACTCTAACCAGAATGCAATGTTTTGGATTAAAACGTGCGCATGTATACAGGGTGTCTCAGCTAAACCATATCATCCAAATATCTTCTTTATTTACAATCGCATAAAATAATATTCAAAAGAAAAAGTTGCACTATTGCAGAGGAAAAATCTAATGTTGAAATCTTTTTTTTTTGTAAATTACTTTTTTAAGAGATTTCAAGGTTATCGACATTTTTTTAATCGAAATTATATATATTTTTTGCGATATACTTGTAGAGCATGAAAAAAAAAAACAAAAATAATCTTTGACTATATCATTTTAAATATTTATTCTAAAGATATTTACATTTAAAAATAATTAAAACATATATATATTTATATATATAAGATCACACACTTGTATTAAAATGGTTGACCATTTGCTTTTAACTAATTCTATACGCACATTTTCTATTTTCCGTAATTTATTCGATCAAAAGATAATGTATTATATAATAATTATGATTGAAACAATATAAGTATAAAAACTTTCTAATTATATTAAATAAGGAGTACAAAAAGATAGGAATTAAAATAAATTTTATATTTCGTTTTAATACATGTGTTATTAATAGCATTATAGACTATATAATATTAGAAAATATGTATCTAATAATAACAATTTTCAGCTTGTTCATTAATAAAGAATTAATATATTGTGATAAGGAATTATAGTTTCTTTATTTCATATTAAGTAATTATTTTAACTGATAAATATTATATTTTTAAATATAGTTACGTGGGTAAAAAACTACTTAAGAAAATGATTTTCTAATATACTTAATCTTAGATAAAATAAGATTAAATTAAGAAAATAATTAACCCACGTATCCGGTAATCACCACATTAAGTCTTATAAAAATTGTAAAATAAATTACAATTACGGATGACGAAATATACCTTATGAAAATAGTATTAAATGTTTACCCTCGATTTAAAAGAATATCAAGAATATTGTATTTGATGTGCTTGATAAAAAATACAAAAATAAAAAAGAACCTAAATTAAAAATAAATACGAAAAATTTAATACGAAAATATATTTTTCAAAATTAAAATAAAATTTCCCAATTAAGATTGTTTTTTTTTTTTTTTCATATTCGTGTACAAATAAATGTTTCCTTTTTAAAGTTACATCCGACAAAAAGTATTAATTACTTTTTATATTATTTTAATTCTTAATTGTAAGCTAAAAGCACATAAAATATATATACGTATATGTAATAACCTTTTGTTGGCATTTAAAACTGATTATAGTGAAATAATATATTGTATGTTTATTTGTTTAATCATTTTTATATTGTTTCTCTTGTATTGTTTCTTTTTTTCTATTCTTTTTGTTTAAGTTTTTACACGTATAATTATAATTTTATAATTAATGTTGCAGGTAAGGAAGCTCCAAGCCTGTGCTATTAATTTTTTATAAAATTCTTTGAGTATCACATGTGTCATTAATAATTCTATAGATCGAATGGAATTGTTGGTGTCCAATCTTAGGGCATGTGCATTGACATATTATACTTTATGTAATATATAATATATACACCACCAATTCTATTCATTTGTAATTATAGGCTATGTAAACTCTGTTTCTTATTATACATAATGTAAATAGTTAAAATTTTTGTAACAAATAAAAATATAGATGCTAAACTCACAAAAAGTTGACCGCGTGTACGCATGAGTGTGTGTTGTGATCATAGCAAATATAAAGAAAAATAATAGAGTTCTGCTGCATATGCATATTAAAGAATGATTATTTAAACATCTTATTTTTAATACTCGTATTTATCGATATTAGAACTTTACTAAAAACACATATTACGAAAATGCATAAATCAATATATTCGCAATATACATTATAATATTATTTATCATAGGTCTTTTAGTGAAATTCAATGGTATGCATTTTATCAATATAATCCAATAAACCTTGTAGTCTTTTCTTCACTCTTTTTTGATCATCCAAAGTACATCCAAGGATGGCAGTTTCAAAATTTTTATCTGAATGACCCATTGCTTGAGATGAACAAGCATTCATAAATGCTGCACATTTTTGTCTGGTTCCACTTGGGTCTTGACGGAGACTAATAATTAAACCATCTATTAAACCATTTACCTTAAAAATAATGATTGTTTATTAAATGTGATATATATATTTATTATATTATGTTATAAATACGTATATATTTATAATGAAATATACTTGATGTAATGCCTCCTGTTGAACATTATCACGTTGTATCTTTACTAAAACATCAACAGTTAAACATCGCATGGATAATCTTTCGGCATATCTTAATACGTCATCTTTGTCTGCTGCTTAAAAAGGGCAAAAATATCTTACTATTAATGTTTAATTTAAATATTTATAAATGAACATTTTTTTCAATTAATAATTCACAAAATGTTTCATTCTATTTTAATTAATAATTAAAAAATATAACATTTAAATGAACAAAAAAAAAACGTATACCTACATATATTGTAAAAAACATTTAAAACCATCAATGCTATTGTATAATTATTTAAAATAAACAAAACATATCGTATATAAAAAAGGAATATAAAAAAAAGTTTGCGTAATTTGATAAATCACTTATCAACAATTAATACATACACCTTTGCAATGTTTCAAAGAGATTCTCTAGATGCAACTCGAATGTTCGACAGATAAAGGTATCTTTAAAACATAGATCATAGCACTTATAATACTCACGTTCTTCCAATGCACTTAATAGTTCGTTATTTCTAATAGTATCTAAAGTAGTTAATAAAGTATCCTTTTCTTCTTCAAGCCTCCAGGCATCTTTCCGAAGTTGTTCTACATGTAATTCTATTTGATCCAACAAATTGACTAACCTATCTTTCGGTTTTATCGTACTATCACAATCCGCACTTTCAACAATATGAGGTAAAGGACTCTCCATTATAAACAAAATTATTTCGGAATAATCTCCACTCGAGTATTTAATTTTTATTTAATATTGTTCACCGCCTTTGCAACAAATTCAATAATGATATTTTTTATTTTTTAAGGGTTCATACATTGACACGATAGAATAGGCTGCTGTCATACATCTAACATGCGAAAAATTGAAGGTAGAACTGCGGCATCGTGATTACGGCTAACTTTATATTTGACCTATCCGAACAGCTAAGATTACATGACTACCTATGATTGGCTATACCAATACGCTCAGCGGGAAATTTGAATTTGCAATATTTTCGCTTGATCCAATCTGATTTGGTTTTTTTTTCTTTTTTTTTTCAAGAAAATGCAATAATTATATAATGTATAATTTTTTTATTATAAATGCGATCATATATATTGTATATTTTTCATTTTTTTTGTTACTTATGTACATATATTATATATTATACATCATCATCACATCTCATATATTTAGACAGCATGAATACCTTTTATAAAAGCTTCAACTGATGAGATTGGTGTATCTGGTAGAATGCCATGACCTAAATTTGCTATATATCTGCTTTTACCAATTACTTCTACCATTTGTTGAGCTCTATGAGTAACGTTATCCTGATAATGAAAAGTATTTATATGTAAAAAAATCTGTTTTATCTTAGTTATTTGGATGGAATAAAATAAGAAAGAAAATAATTTTTGAATATAATTACTGCAGTTGCAAATAATGCGCATGGATCCATATTCCCTTGTAAGGTGATATTTGTTCCTAGTCGATTTCTTGCTTCCAGTAGATCTACAGTCCAATCTAAACCTATTACTTCATAACATTGTGTTTTGGCAAGCATTTCTAAAGAATTCATCGTTGCACCTTTAGGAAAAACAATCTAGAAAAAGATAGTTGTGTTGCAATCGTTGAAATATTAAAAACAATTTATTTAATTTTTAAAAGAAATTGAATGATCAAATTTTACCATTGGTACTTGCGTAATATTTTGTTGCTTTAACTTTGCCTTTACTCCATTACTTATTTTTACAAGATATGGAAGAGAATATTTTGAAAATAGATCGTCGTTAAGATAATCTCCATTACTTTCAAAAACTTGTAATAACTAAAATATAATATTGAATATTAATCAATAATCGCATATTACGTAACAATATAGCGGTTTATTCAGTTGTACCTGAGCACCAGCTTTAACTTGCATCACCAAATAATCTATTACTACGTCGGTAATAAGTTGTAACAGTTTATGTGACTCATTTGGATATTTGTAAAGCCAAGTGCGTGGTTTAGCCATAACAGAACTACCACCACCTTGAATCATATAACCCATCAACGTCCACTAAAATGATACTATGATTATTGAACATAGACATATATATAAATGTAGTATGTAAGACATATAATTAAATACTAACAGGTGCTCCAGTAAATCCTATAAGTGGAACTTTTCCTTCTAGTTTATGACGGGTTAATGTTATAGCATCTCCAACATATTTCAAATCTTTTTCTACTTCGGGTTTTATCAATCTTGATAAATCTGATGGATCGTTTAAAGGATTAGGTAAGACCGGTCCCTACAAAATTACATTAACATTTTAATGAAAAAAAAAATATATATATATTATTAATTAATACTCTAAATTTCTTACAATTTTAGGAACCATTTCAACTGTCAAACCCATTGCTTGTGGAATAGTTAAAATGTCAGAGAATATAATGCTTGCATCTAAATCAAAACGTTTAATAGGTTGTAATGTTACTTCGCATGCCAATGATGGATTTTGACAAACATCAAAGAAATCATGCTTCGCACGAACTTCTTGAAATTCTGGAAGATAACGTCCTGCTTGTCTCATAATCCATACAGGAACTTTATCTACTTGTTCACCACGAATTGTTTTGAGAATTCGATCATTTTGTAAAACAGGAAAATTGTGCTCTGTCATACTATAAAAAGAGAGATATTTAAATATCAACTTCGAAATAAAATAATCATTAATTTAACGTATTATCTCGTAAATTGTATGTTCTTCAGTTTACCTTAATAGTAGGGTTTTGTTTAATTCTGTATAAAAGTAAAAAATAATTGATATTGTGTTAAAATAAATATTATCAAAATTATTAACTGGTTTACTCTCAGATAATCATTTCAAAGATATATAACTTTAACTTTATCATGTTACATGCGATACTTTACATTTTTATATATATGATTACCTCTGGACAAGAAATCGAGCGTCATCTAACAGCAGCCGCAAAAAGCAGATACTTCGATCGTGGCCTCTATATTGATATTACCGACAAGCATCTTTTACGGACAGAGACTTATCGACAGTTTTTATTTCATATAGAGAGTTCATCAATTTTTTGTAGAGAGTGCTGCAGTACATTTATTTCGAATCTTAGACTACGAGTTTCGATCTTCCTGAAAATTTCTTTTTCCGGTTTAACTTAGGTGAGGTGAGTCGCGTATTCAAGTGAAATAAAATCTGTGTTCTAGAAAATAATCCTGTATCATTTTATTGATTTGGTAACTTTAATATATGTAGAAATATATAATTGCAGATTGCGTAAGTGTCATTTCAATATGTTTTTCTAACTAGGTTATTTCTTTGAATGTTTCAGGAGTTGCTGATCAAACACATTCAAAATGGTAAATTTTTATTAATATTAATACTCTTATGTTTTAATATTTAAAAGTCTATACAAAAAAATCACTCTCTAAAAGTGAATTAGTTGATTGTGTGTGTTTTATTTTTTTATATAAATGAAATCTTGTAGAAGTAGTCATGAACTTATTGATTGTTTACAACTTCTGATTAAATTTAATACTCACAATATTACACAATATTATGCACGTTCATATTTTACTTTTTATTTTTTAATTCACTAACAATTTATATTTATGTATATAAATTGAACAATTTAATTGTATTAATCATTTATATGTAATATAACACTTCACATCTTTTTTATAGCCACGTGAAATAAAAGAAATCAAAGATTTTCTTTTGAAGGCAAGAAGGAAGGATGCTAAATGTAAGTGTTAAAAAACACTAGCTTTAAAAGAATATCTTTTGTGAACGACAATGTATTACAACTTAATTTCTACTTGATTTTAATAGCTGTCAAGATAAAGAAGAATGCAGACAATGTTAAATTTAAGGTCCGTTGTTCGAGATTTCTTTATACTCTTGTCATTACGGATAAAGAAAAGGCAGAGAAATTAAAGCAATCTTTGCCTCCAGGTATGTAAAATATATACATATGTATACAGGGTTAATAACTTACTTCATTTAAATAAGAAAATATGTTTTTAAGATTTGTTATATTTATTTTAGGCTTACAAGTAAAAGAAGTGAAAAGAAGCGAGCGTATGTAAATGATTCAATAAAATATCATTGAATTTATAAATGTGTACATTTATTGATTTTTTTAATTCAAATTTTATTTTACTTTTCTAAAACAACTTATAATAATAACTAATAATCAATTAAATTAAAATTTTCCATATAATGTTATGTGGTATTAATCCATGTGTCTCTGTATTACTTGTTTCAAAAACTACCGCTGTTTGAAATAAAATATCAATTTTCAATTTGTAAATAGATTATAAAAGTATTTTTTAAATTGAAAATGTAATACTATAAATTTAAATATTATTCTTTTAGATAATAAAAAAAATAATAGGTAAAAAAGTAAGTGTTATGAATTATTTGAAATTTAATTACGAATACGCGTCAATGTATAAATTTCTGAAATTGTACAAAATGCCCACTAAAATTGGGTAATAAATATGGTTTTTTTTTCAAGTTTTTATTAGTATTTATACATGAATATTTTCTTCAATATCATATACATAAAATGAATGATGTAATTAAATCATTTAAAATTCTAATATAATGTTTCTTTTTGGGTTGACATCAAAATATTTAATCGTCGTTTATTTCGCAGTATTTAACTCGTTGAAGTATAATATAGTGTTTCTTTATTTTTTTGTTCTACAATTGACAAAAAATTGTTATTTGTATGCATGATAACATAAAATTAATATTATCTTCAGTATTAACTACCAAAATATACGAAGATTATATATAAATTAGTTATAAAACATTTATATAATCTAATTATATATTATTTTACTCTGATTATAACATAAGTCTTCTAACAACTAATTAGAAAGATGCAAAGTATATGTTACAATATATATATATATATTGTATATTGTATATATATGTATATATATATATATATATTGTATATTCAACTATAATAAAAAAATATGAATTGAATTTTTTTTAAGTAATTTGTTTTTCTTCTTTAAAAAAAGATATAAAACAAAAAGGAGAAACAAAAGAAAAATGTAAAAATTAAGACGAAAAAATAGCGACGACAAAATTGTAATCAATGTACATAACTTTCTTTTTATTCATAGCACTCGTAATATGTAGCTCTGTAAAAAATTAGTAGTTTATGCATAATCAGGAAAAAGTTGAAAACATAAAAGAAGAAAAATGTAAAATGGTAAAAAGTTTACCTTTGTTTGTCAATATGTCGACGTGATAATCTTCTTCCTGAATCATGTGTCGATAATGTATAACGTTTAGTATGAGCAGGATTTGTTCTTAATTCCCGCATTTGAGTAGTTTTTGCTTTTTCAACTTTATCCATAAATTTACTTATAAGATCAGGACAATTTAAGTTCTCTTCTGGTTCCCAAGTGTCATCTGCAGCGCTAAAACCCTTCCAACGAATAAGGAATTCTCTCTTTTTATTTTTTCTAAAATGTACTTCTATTATTTTGTCAACTTCAAACTCTTTTTGATTTTCATCATTTTTAATTGAGTCAGTATCCGGTTCCTCTTCTGTAATTAAACATTATATGTGTACTTTGAGCACCGCAAAATACAGTATAATCTATAGTAAATATGTATGCGTGTATATATATATATATATATATATATATGAACCCCGTTTCTTTTGAAAATGACATAAGTTACTGTATTTAAGAAAAAACATTTTAAAAAGAGAACAGTTTCTAAGGTCCCCTACTTGTGTTTGCTATTAAATAGATTTTCGTAAAGAAATAAAAAAGAATAAAGCAAACCTTCAGACATAGTGGATTGTCTTTTGTTATCTTTAGATTTTTTCATCTCTTTCTTTTTATCTGCTTTAACTGACTTGGTTTTACTCGGTTTAGTAGTTTTCTCTGATATAGTTTCTTCACTTTCATTTTCATCCAGGAGAAAATTTTCGATAAGTTTAGGACAATTTAAATCCTTCTCTTGTTCCCAAGAATCAGACTCTTTTCCATATCCTTTCCACCTAATAAGGAATTGTCGTCTACCTTTGATAGTACGATGACCGACGATCTTATCAACCTAAAAATCGAATTCTAGAATTGATACAATTTATTTATATATAAAAAGAAAAGAAAAGAGAAAGAATCTACGCCGTTCGAAATAATAATATTCGTTAGGCGGGAGAATCGACCGGCACGCCATTGCTCTAACTGGTATATAAGTAAAAGTACCTCATACTCCTCTTCACCGCTAACTGCACCACGACTAGACGTAGGTGATTCTTTTTGTTCATCTTTTTTACGTCTTTTATTAGCTCCACGTCTATTTACAGCACCATTTTCTTGATCTGTATTGGTCTTCATATCATCGGAATCTTCCAACTGCTTTTTCGTTTTCGACGCTTGTTTGCTGTTTGTTGGTGATGCCGTTTTTTGTTCTTCGGTATGACGCGTTCTTGAAAGGCGCTGCTTCTTTCCGCCCGATTTTCGATTGGGGGTATTATTCAGATCCTCGTTCTCTTCAGATTCATTTTCTTTATCTTTTTTATTATTTTCATCGTTACTAATTTCGCTATTTGACATATCGTTTTGTTTCGATGATTCGTCGCCATTTTCTTCAGTTTCGCTTTCACTGTTTCTCTCTGACTTCTTGCGTTTCGTTCGCATGCTGAGTCTTCGCATACTAATCCGTCAACAGTTTAATTCCAACTGCAAAAACACCGCTTAGTCAAGAATTTGGATAAATATACTACGTTTTTTTAACGCTTTACATGCGTCACAATATTTTACTATGCTTTACCGCCCTTTTCTTTTACCACCTCTATTATTTCACCACTATCGCCACTATCATCACCACCACCAACTCTCCGCCACCAATCCCACACTACCATCGCTATAAAACCGCACCAAGAGACACGATCCGTTACTTATTTATTACTTATAATTAGAAAAGAATTTAACTAAAGAAATATGTTTTGTTTACGAAACTCATTGTAAAGAGAATGATGCTGATTAATATAAAAAAAAAAGATGTTAATGCATTTTCTTTCTTTAAATACATCGTCCTGATCATATTTTATGTTACGACTCCTACTAGTTGCGATCTTCTATTGAATCATTCAAAATTGTTTTTTGTCTTTCGCGTTTGAAGTACTAGCATAATGTATTAAAACATTGGCTCTGATATACCTTACAGCCATAAGTTTCCAAACGTAATTTCACGTTACTATGAAAAATAATTCTTTTCTTTAGATATGATTCAAACTAAACATTTCAACATAATAAATTATTATCGATAGAAATGGAATTTTGTTAACGATTAAACTTTATAAAAACGATCTCCATATCTCGAAAATAAATGATAAACGCTATTCAAATTTAGCGCTATTCCAATGGACAATAAAATTGGACAAATCCATCTAAAGCTATAAACGAATGTTGAATTCCGATGCCGAATTACGACATGCCACGTTAACGTAGTAGTCAAGTGATATTTCTTTTATTTCTTGCTTCTATTGTTTTGTTTGCTAAGCTTGGTCATGCAGCACACATATTTGAACTATTTTTTTTAAATATATATAATGATAAGATTCATTGGAAGAAAATGATAAAAAGATGAAGCTAACAATACACATCAGTTAGTCGCCATTAGTAGAGAAAATGAAAATGAAAAAAATATATTAAAAAATGTACTTTTTTGTTATTTTATAAATATCTCTATTAGTTTAATTGATGATTTCAATACATTTAACTTTTGGCAATCTAGCATTTGATATATACAGAAGTCTATGAGCCAGAATAAATTATGTAAAACAGAATTGACTAACTCACAAGCTAAATGACTTGTAATTTACGTTAAGGACACTAAAGTTCTATTAATCTATTGTTTCTTTCAATGTATAGTTCATGAAACAAACCAAGTTGATCAGAGTCTTGTGACGTAACTGATATTAGGAATAGATATATAAGACAAAAACTTATGAACCTAACAAATTTAAAGACTTTTACAACAAACAAACTAGAAGTTCTTAATATGCTTTGTTGATTTCAATTAATAATAATTGAATTTTCAAATAATAACTTCAATATAGACTAAGAATTTCTGACCAACAATTGTCTCTTCCTTTTTATCTTCTAACGAAGTTCTCTTGTTACTAACCAATAAATACAGTAATTGCGTTTTACTATAAAAACTGATCATAAACCATTGATCTATACTTATGCACAGTTATTATTTAACTAATTCGTTTATATTATGTAATTTTTATTTCATGAAACTATACTACTACTATTATAGTACTACATAATAATTCTAGTATAGTTACTATATAACTATACTAACTATACTAGAAGTAAAAAAAAGGATTTAGATGCAACTTCACTACTTATTAAAAATTTCTAAATATATCTAATATTATCTTTAATACAGTATCTTCAAATGAATATAAAAAGAATAACAATTGTAACAAGACTTATCCAAAGTTAAACAAGTACGTACCGATCTTTGTTTAATATTTTCGGAAAAAACTGTTCTATTGATAGATGTAATAATGAAGTCTATAAATAAAGAATTCTATTGAAACCTAGATCACAAGATCTGCAAAATTACATACGCAGTACTCGTACAAAGTAATTACAGATAATAAAAAAACGACCATTTGAGTTTTACATTTTTTTTCGTTTTTCATTAACCCTCTAGAATAAAAATTTTGTTCTTGCATTGAAATTAAATAATGTAATATGAACCTTATAATCTAACTTAAATATATTTAGCATATATTAATCTTTAAATACAAAATTAATTTTGTTACGATAAAATCGAAAAGTATAGGTTCATACATCTTCAGATTTGTTAAACCTTATTAATCTTTGGATGTATAATTCCATGTAACTTTGAAGTTATATTAATGGGTCAAGTTATCGAAATGTAAGAAAGAAGAGAAGAAAAAAGAAGAAAAGGTTGACTCTAAATCTTATCACTACAAAGTGTACGATATTATAAATAACTATATAAATATTTTAAAGGCTACGATGACTGGATATTATTTCTGTTGATCGTGTCTCTTGGAGAATGAATTGAAATAAATTAAAGAAAGCTTTGTTAACTAACATTTTTTCTAAATTAGAATCTTACGAGTGCATCTACCGTGTATCTAGGGATTATTTTTTTAGAATTCTCTAGAAATGGATCCTCCTAATAAAAAATTATGAATTATTTCATCAAATTAAATAAATTTAATAATTATTTTATAAAAGAACTTTGATTTTAATTTAGTATGTTCATCAACTAAACGCTAAAATTGCTATAGTTACTGTATAAAAAAATATTATTTTAAACATTGAAATGATCGAACTAATTTGGCGTCTTATAGCACCAAATGGATATAAAAGGGGAAAAAAGGAAGAAAAAAATGAAGCTTACAATTGAAGAAATATCAGAGATGTCGAAACTTCCTTGAAGAATATTAGACTAGTCCGAGAGAAGCTAATGAAGCGTTGACCTTGTATGGATATTCAGATATTTCAAACTAACTAGTTAAATTTACTACCATAAAAGATTATAGTACTATTGGTGGTATAGTCAGAGTGATTGGAAAAGGACATATAGTATAAGTACACGTGTTAAACTATAAAGTATCCCTATTTCTTCGAAAAATGCACTTCATAGGGGCCAATAAAATATTGGACAAATTTGGTTCAACCAATGAAAGTTGAGACTTCATCATTTATAGGTTTGGATGAGGAATTTTTGGGATCGGTATATCCTGTTCAGTTGGAATTAATGGTTACGTTACCATTCATTCTGAACACATATAATATGCGGCTTTTCACAATAGGCGATTGGCAATATATCAAATATTATAATAAATAAATGAAGAGAAAGATAAAATATATATAAAATTTAGGTTCTTCGTATTAATTTTTAATTAAGTTGCTTATTTTAAGAGTATATAATTTTCATTCATTCGGCTTTTATGCAAATAAATAAAATTTCATTGAAATCTCCTAAAATCGGATTATTTGCAATTATTGACTTTCTGCTTTATTTTTTCTATTACTATTACTTTAGTTGTTTCGAATATCTGACTATACGTAGGATTACAAATTATAAAAATAACATCTATAAACGGAGACATCGCGAAGAAATCTGCATCACGTTCTTGTGAGGGGATGATGTCATGAGCCGATACGCAACAAATATTTAGTTTTGTTTCATCTCTCTTACGTATAGGATTATATTAATTCTTCTTATATGAAATACATGAAATTATTTAAGTAATTTATTTGTTGTTATATTTATTGTATTATTTATAATAATATCTTTAATTGATAATTCGATATATTACTATTTACCCGCCATCCGTGATAAGTCGTATTAATTGGATAATTGTTATTTATGAAAGTATGTTCTGTACTGTCTAAATATTTGATTAATCCTAACAGATCGTCACCATATTGACGATCATACATCAATTTACACAACTAAATTGGTTGATTGCAAGGAGAGATTTATGTTCTCCTTTTCCATTCAAATTTTTCATTCTACCTGCCTTATTAATCTTCCAGTTTTATCATACAAAGACGAGTATGATTGTATGATGGCAACATTAATTTATAATATTTTTCTTCTACTATATGATCAGTTTATAATTATAGATGCACAATATTATTTTCACACAATTCAAGGTAACATAGAAAAATACTATGTAGATAATAGTGCGTCACACGTACATTTGCTTCTTTACTGCGTCTGTCTGATTAATTCTTATGTTTCCATGATAAGGCGCTATCGGCGTTAACAAACGTAATTAGCAGATTGGATTCATAAAATCGCGCCAATTTCAAATTTCATTTCTGCTTTGATCGATATGTCGAAGTTATTTAATATATATAAGTATATATATCGTCATAGAAACGACCTTATATTGAATCCTTTCTTCTAATGATTATTTAAATTTCCATATTGTTCAAGTTTATTGAATTGTTCTACTGGTAATTCGATTGAATTAAAAAATAAATTTTATTTCATAATGGCTAAATCTGTAACTGTTTATGAGAAACCAGTATCACATATAGGTATGTATAAACAAAAGTTTAGAAATGAAAATAATTTAAAGATGATTTATTTAAAAAGGATTAGCCGATTGGTATGCTAAGCAATGGGAACTTCAGCAAAGTGTAGGAAGTAGAACATCAGATGCATTTGAATTGCGTAGCTCAGGAAGGATTACTCGATCCGAAACAAGAGTTAAAACAGAATGGAATACATATATGAATAATGTCCGATTAGCAGATAGGTGAAAATTCTTTTTAAAAAATGATATACATTACTGAAGTATAATAATTAAATGTAATGTTCTATAATAGGATAACAGAACTCTCCAGATGGAAAGAATTATTTGAACATTTACTAGAAAGATTGCTCTCAGAAATACGTTTTTTAAAAGATGAGAAAGCAGACACTGAAAAAGAAATAGATATATTAAATTATCCTTTACAAATTACTGCTGAATGTATTTCAATGAGAGATTGTCGTAGAGGAACTGAACTTACTTATGACGAGGCAGATACGGAATTAAAAAAAGAACTTTGTGTTATCGAAAATATTAAAGCTTTTTTAACCGATAAGTAAATGTTTATCAATTTTTATTATACTATATAATATATGCATAAGGATTACTTTAAAAGATTTATAACAGGGTGCAAGCTGCATGGGAAAAATTAAATTGTTTGGAAGAAGTTAAATTTAAAATAAGTTTAGATATCGAAGATAAAAATGAGACTACTAGAATTGATAAAGAAAATCTCGAATTGGATCGTACTTGTGCTAATATTAGTTATAAACCAAATGCTTTGAAAAAATCAAAAAAGTAAGTATATTATTAAATTGATGAAATTTATGATTTGTGTAATAAATATACATATTCATTGTATTATAGTGAGATATCTTACGAAGGTTGGATAGAAAATTGTAATAATTTGAAAATCTTGGCTGATAATGAATTAAGCGACGTATATAGCTTTCGAGAAGGTATGCAAGTTATGCGAGAACGTGCTAGGAACGATATAAAAGCTCAACAAGATGTTACTGATTTTGCTTTAAGAAAACGAATATATCAAACTCAAAAAGCTCGAAACGAACTTGAATGGCAGAAATTAAAGGTATATGAATGAAATCCAACATATAACTTTCTTTTCGCATTTATAAATTAATATAAATTTAACATCAACATTACAGATGCACAAAGAAATGGAAAATTTACATAAAGAAATAATACGTTTAGAAGGCGAATTTTTACATAAAACAGACGCAATAAAATGTGCCGAAACAAGATTAGAAAATCGTAGCTACCGTCCTGGTTTTGAATTGTGCGAAGATGAAACACAAATCGGGTTAAGAAATGAAGTTTTACAATTAAAAAAAACTGAAAATGAATTAGCTAAAACAATTGACAACGCAAAGTATGTATATTTATCTATAAATACTTTATTATTAACGAATATATCTCGAGAGATTTTTAATTCTATAAAATTTTTCTTTTCTTTTTATAGAGCAACATATAATGGTTTAGAATCTTTGCTTCTACGAATTGATAGAAATTTAGAAGATAAACAGCATTCGCTCTCAACAGATATCATGTGTTTGGACATGAGATCAACATTGAAAACTGGCGATAGAACAAGATTACCCAATGAAACAGATCGTAATATTATATTGACTCGTATGGAGAAAGAAATACCATTGGAATCATAAATTTGGATCTTACATGTTGATTATTTATACATTTCTTAATTATATAACACATAAAAAATTAATTTTGACATATCTTATGTTTCAAGATACTAATTTTATTGAATCAGGATTAGCTTTGATTAAAGCGTATTCAGTAATAAATGTATCGGTCAAAGCTGCATCTAAAGTTTTAACTGCTCGTCTGTGTATCTTTCCAACTTTTTTTGCTTCTCCATGTTTCATTTCAAATATGATATAATCTATCCAAATCTTAGGATTAGTTTTACCAAATTGTAAAGTGGCCATTTCATAAGGACGTCTTGCATGTTTTAATACAATTTCTGGTTGCATAAGTTCTAAATCGGCCATTTTTTGATGTAATTCAAGACACATGGGTGGTTGTAAGCAAAGACTTTCGTATATCTTCCGAGCAGCTTGAATACCTAAAATAATATATTAAATGATATAAATATTTAATTATTATCAAATCAATATTAGAAATGAGGAAATTAATATTAGAATAAATACTTTTGGTTAAAACCACCCATTCGATATAACTAGGTTTCATATCTTTAGAAATTTCAAGAGGTTCTTGTACTGCAGCTTGAAAAATTTCTTCAATTTTATTGGGATTTGTAACTTGCGCATGTAAAAGCTTCATTCTCCACAAAGATAATGATTTTTCGCCAAGAATTTGTATTGCCTGTGTAAAAAGAAACAAGTTTTTAAAAATATTTTTCATATACCATCGTTTAAAATAATAAATAAAAATAAAAAAATATTATACTTTTGCAAATACAGAATCAGCTTCTTCTTCCTGTTTTGTAATAAATAAATGTTTTAATCTAATATGCCAAAGAGAAACGCAATCAGGAATATTCTCAGTAGCAGAGGAAAGAATTTCCTCTAATTTTTTTGGCGCATTCTCATCTTTAATATCATTACTCAACATATCAATCTAGAATAAAATCATTTATTATTATTCAAATATAGATTTTACTTATTGTTAGTATTATATAATTAATACAACTTTCTACTTATATATATATAAGTACCCCAATATATACTCACCCAATGTAAATAATATTTTTCTTTTAATTTTTTAGCTTGATGTCCCTGCGTCAAAGCATTTTGTAATAATTTTTTTTTTAAATTTGGCAAGTTTTCTGTATCTTGATTTATTTCTAATAAGCATTCTATATAAAAGGACCACATTTCTTCAGTTTTAATTTTTTTTACTGCTGTTTGATAAACCTTGTTACAAAAAATTATACGATCTCTTAAAGTAGACTGCTCCGAGGAATCAATTTCCATTATAGATTCGTCAAACACAAATGGTTGTACAAGTCCTTCCAATTCACGACGTGCCATTGTATCCCACATTAAAGGTTCATGTGCATATTGTTGAATCATGTCACTAAAATATATAGATATTTTAGATCAAATAAATCATAATCTAATTCTCTCTCTCTCTAAGTCATTGTCTATAAATTTATAACAAAATAAAATTTACCTAACAATTTTCTTTTCCAATTGTTCTGCCTTATATTCTTTTGCTATATTAAGTAATTCTACAATAAATTTAATATCTTCAACGGATTCTTTCGCTGCTTTATATATAACATAAGCTTTTTTCAATGGTACAGGCATATCATCATCATCTTTTTTCAACGGTACAGGCATATCATCATCATCTTTTTTCAACGGTACAGGCATATCATCATCATCTTTTTTAGACGGGGAACTTTGCATTTCGTTTTCATTATTTTCAGTATTTTTTAATGTTTCATCTAATTCTAATCTATAAGCAAGCTGAATATATTACTCTTATCTAAAATTAAATTAATATTAATTAATATTTATTTATATTTACCTGAAAATATCGATTAGTAATATTTGTGAATTTGGATGAAAATGTAAACCACGAAGTATTAATTGACGAGCAGTATCTATTTTTTTATTTTCTTCAATTTCCCAGCGTGCTGCTATATGCCAACATTTAGGTTTATCTTGATGCACTTGTAACATTTTAACTATTGTTTTTTTACCACTATTTTGAAAACGCTGATCAAAACAATCGCATTATGGTTAATACAATTTAATCTATTTCTAATTTACTTATCATATATAATAAATAGACTTACCATGTGTTTACAAAATTTAAGATATGCAATCCAAAATCTAACATCTTCTTGGAACTTCGATATGGCTTCTTTGTATAAAAGATTAACTTTATTTTTAATTGCATTGTCGATATCAGATTTTTTATGAGTAATGGCATATTTCTATCAAATAAAATAATAGATTTAAGTAAAATATATTAGGCTACTACATTACTATGATAATAAGAGAAAAAAATAGAAAAAATCACTTACATCTCTACGTTGTTTAATTAGTTTTAGGAGATCCATTTCATATTGAATGTATCGCAAATAATCCTCTTTACATTTTACATGTCGTTGAATTTTGTATTCAAATTCTTTGAGTTTTTTTGCTATACTTCTGTTGAAATAATAAAAAATAAAATTTTGTTATAAAGATTATTGTAAAAAGTGATTTTATGAAGGTTATGTAAAATCAACGTTAACATTAACATTACATAGGCTAAATTTTATTTGTATTTTTATATAAAAAATAAACATCAATGTATTGAATATCATGGACATACCGAATTTCGTTTATGTCAAAAAGTTTTATCCTTTCCATTTGTTCCAATTCAGGGATCATATCCTCGCATCGTTTTTCAACAAATTCTGCCATCTTGACTTGTTTTATTTATATTTATTTTATATAAATGAAAAGAAGACCTTTTTATTTTATTACAAATAATAAATTGCAAAGTACGAATACACTTCTTTAAAACACACGTGAATGAATCTAAATCTTCTGGTAGTATAAAGATACTATATATGCCTGTAGTAAAAAAAATATAGAACTAATATTGCGCCATCTGCATTTGAAAATACGTACTTAAACTATCAAGAAATGGTATTTACCCTCTAATCTGGAAACCCTACAGCTTACTCTTCAGTGAAAGAGGGTTGTAATCCTAATATATGTAACATATAAAAGTGTATATATAAATTCTATTATTCTCTAATTAAAATTCTGGGAACATTAAAATGTACTTAAATAATTATTCAAATTAACAATGATATGAGAATATTGGAAATTAGTTCATTTATATCAGAATTATAAATTTAGAAGTGTTGATATTAAAAAAAAAAAAAAATAAAATAAAAAACATTAAAATGTTGAGGCGAAATAGGTAATTATATAACTGAATAGATTATTATTATTTTTAATCCAATTTAATAAATTGATGATTAAATTTAATAATTAGATATTAAATTTTGTATATTTAATTACCAAAGAATTGAAATATTACTCTTATAGATTTTTTATTATTTATTTTATAAATAGATAAATGGTAATATATAATAATAATAATAATAATAATAATAATAATAATAATAATAATAATAATAATAATGAAAATTTATTACTTAGATTGAAACATAAAATAATTTGTATCAGTACCATTATATTTATCACTATTATTTATAATGAATATCTTGAATATGAGATACAAAAATTTAAATGGACTTTGCCAGATTGTACAGATTGCGTTAAAGTACTTTTAGTAGCGGATCCGCAAATATTAGGAGAGAAAAATGAGAATTATATGGGCTCATGGGCAGCAAGATGGGATAGCGATAGGTAAGTATAACACTAAATAGAATAATTAGAATACACTAACATTAATTGCCCAGTTAAACGTTGGATACCCAATATACATTTAGATATATATATTTACATTTTTTAAACATTTCATGAAATGTTAAAATTGATCTCGGTTTTGTTCCACAGTGTATTATTTACAGGTACTTAGAAAAAACCTTCTCAAGAGTTTTAAAATACTCTCAACCAAATGTTATAGTATTTCTTGGTGATCTCATGGATGAAGGCCACATCTCTGACGCAGAAAAATTTAATACATATAAAAAAAGATTGGATTATATATTTCAAACTTCTGATGATATAATGGTATTGTAGTTTTACAAAATGATTTATGATTAATGATCTATTTCATTTATCTGAATGATATATTTTACATCGCTTTGATTAATATTTTATCCAATTTACTTGACATTAATTAGAAAATCTATTTACCTGGTGACAATGATATCGGAGGAGAAGAAAATAAGGTTTCAATGAATATTCATAACAGATTTCATTATGCGTACACTCAGCCCGACGTGTTAGTTTATAAACGTGTTACATTTTTTAAGGTAACATACCTTTAATAAGCAGATTTTTTAAGCTATTCGATTTTCATTAAACTCATTTTATTTTTTAATAAATATATATTTTTTGTTTGTTTCTTATTTTTGTTTTTGTTTAGGTTAACAGATTGACTCAGTTTATACCAGAAGCTCCTAAGGATGCATTTCTTAATGATTATGCTGAAAGAAATACAACCAATGTTGTACTTAGTCATATACCATTATTATTTATGCCAGGAAGTTTTGTACAAAATGTATGTCTATATATACGTTTATAAGAGATACTCAATGATGATGATGATAACGAAAACGGCGACAACGACGATGATGTTTTTTATTTATTTTTTCATTGTAGATGATCAAAGAGTTATCACCACAAATTATTTTTACTGCACATGAACATAAAGCGTTGCACATTAGTTTGGATACGATGACTGATCAATTAAGTGAAATTTGGGTTCTTCCACCTGACGAGACACCTCTTTATCAATTAAGAATGGATGTAGGTGATATCCATGAAGTTCAAATACCAACATGCTCTTATAGAATGGGCACTCGTAATATGGGTTATGGAATTGCTTATATTGGTATAAAAATAAATAATATATTTTTATTTTTATTTCCTAATGAGTTGTTTTTAGTGTGTATATATTTATATATATATATATAATTATATTATTATTACAGATACTCAAGAAAAAATAGTGCAATTTACAATTCTATGGTTGCCAAATAGGTTGTTGCAGCTGAAGACTTATATTTTTATTATAATACTAATGATATTATTTTTAATGTGTTCTTGTATATGCAGCTGTTGCTTCAAGACTCATACAACATATAATCGTATACCCACCATTTCGCAGTACAGTAAATCATAAATCGTTAATATTCAAAAATTTGATTAATTCTTATTTAGTGCGACAGTAATCCGTCCAAGTAATGTGATTGTTCTATCATCCACATTGGATATTTAAAACAAAATTTAATGGAAATTATATAAATATTGATGCTCTGTCTTTTTTCTAATAGTTTTAACTATTAAGATTTTTATTTAATTTAATGTATCTATAAAAAGTTTCCCAAAATTCCTTTATTATATAACACATACATATGTGCCTGTATCAGTGTTATGCACATTCGTTATTATGCATTTGTGTAAAACACTAGACATAGCTTATGCAATGCTAAGAAAATTATATCGATTAATATTTTTCTTATATAAATAATTTAACAAATGTTGCTGTATATAAAATTATATTTAAATACATAATAAAAATTCAATAATCAACACACAAACCGAAAATATATCTATATAAATAAATATATTTAAAAATGTGCATATACGCAAATATCAAAACATTAACATTATAAATTTTAATTGATCTATCATATATAGCAAGATTATTTTTTAAATAATAATGAATCTATCTTTTGCATTTAAATGCATTTATAATAATTCTATGTCTATATAAATACAATTATCTCTTGTTATTTATTTTTTATGATTAGAAAGTGGTAAATAAAAACATATGTTTACTTTATATACAAATATAGTGCTTATCGTAAAGGAGCTACTAGCTTGAGTACTTTAAGTGACAGAGTCAAGAGTGAAAAAGAAGCTAGAAAGTTGCCAGGAATAGGAAGACACATATCTCAAAAGATAGACGAATTTCTTCAAACTGGAAAATTACGCAAACTAAAAGAAGTAAATATATTGCAACATATTTCTATTATACTTCTATAATATGGATGTTGATCATTATTTCGTTGTAGATTAATAAAAATGATGATAATATTGCAATGAGTGTGTTAACACTCGTGTTTCTGGTATTGGTCTTGCTAAAGCAAAATGTTTAATCAAGCTTGGAATTAAAAATTTGGATGATTTAAAAGAACACTGGAAATTATTGAATAATTATCAACAACTTGATTTAAAGTATTATTGATAAACTTTGTTTGTCTACCATTACTCTTACAAAAATTTATGGATTACATTTTCTTTTCCAGGTATTTTGATGATTTTGACAAAAAGGTACCTAGAACAGAAATAGCTGAAATTGAAAAATTGTTAAAGAAGTATATTTATGAATTGAGTGAAGAATACATTATTAATATATGTGGATGTTATAGACGTGGTAAAGAAGACAGCTGGGATATGGATGCAGTGATAACTCATCCAGATTATATTTCCGAAGAAAAAGAATAGTGATATGCTTAAAAATATTGTTGAATATCTTGAAAAAAACATTTAATTACAGATAAAATATCTATTGGACCAACAAAATTTATGGTAATATACTTAGATTTTTCATTTGATACAATTATTAATGATTCGTTAATTTAACATTTTAGGGTGTTTGTCGTGTGTCAAATGATAAAAGTGAATTATTCAGACGTTTGGACATAAGATGGATACCATATGATCAATATTATTGTGCTATGCTTCATTATATTGGTAGTGATCTTTTTAATAAGAATATAAGGGCTTATGCGTTGGAAAAAAAGTATACATTAAATGAATATACATTAAATGAATATACATTAAAACGACTTACAGAAAAAGATATTATTTGTTAATAAAATTGTTTCTATTGTATATAATAAAAAATTGAATAATAATCCTTATTTCAGGTATTCCAGGAGAAGCTGAGAAAATCACATGTGAAGAAGATATTTTAAAAATACTTGGACTTCCTTTTGAAGAACCAAAGGATCGAGATTTTTTTTATATACATAAAGAATAATATAATGAAAAAAAATAAATTTATTGTAAACAATGTATTAGTATTTTAATAATGTTTATAGTAAGAGATTCGAATATGTATATATATATATATTTTTTTTTTTTCTAATTATTTATTATACATTTATTTTCTGTGAACAAAATAATTTCAAAAAATACTGTTTATTTGAAAACTTTTCTAAAAATTCAAAAAATTCGTTTAAATTTTTGAATCTTCATCTTTTAAATGAGATTTTATTCATTACAATCGATTAAAAATTGTTTCTGGTACGTTCAATGACTTAAACGCTTAATTCGATATTTATATCTCGGGAAGATCGCACAACAGCCTTAATAATAAAGTATCATATTTTATATTTATTTATATTATATATATATATATTATATAACTTTGAGAAAATCAAATATTATTATTTATTAAACTAGAACAATCTCTAACATTGTAAGTAAATAGTATTCTCTCTGTGTGTCTTATTACAATGACACTTATATTGTTTTGTTAAATAATAATATAGTGTCATTTCTTATAATTGAAAATATATAAAATTTTATAATATAAAATATCAAATTATCTAAATATTAAATGAACTAATATAGATATTTTTTGAATATATATAAAAAAGAATATATATAAGAAAATAATTATACTTAATGTATATATTACATTTCTTTCAAAAATTTAAACTGTAATTACAATTTCTTTTTTGTAAAGTACGTATGAAATGAATGTCCACAACACTGTTGTCCATAGATTTATAATAAGTTGAACTGAATGTGTTGGATTATTTTCTCTCCATGACCAAGGAAATAATCCCATTGTAATATAATGACCAACATAAAGAAATATTGAATTAGTTCCTGTATAAGAATAAATATATGTAAGCAGACGGAAATGCATTTGAATTACAAAAAAAATATAAATGTTTAAAACTATAAATAAATTTTATTGTTCACAAACCTGCATATACGAACGGTGCTCCAGTGAAAAATTGCTTATAGTCAATTAAATAATATAAGATAGCAAATAAAAGGAAAGCAAAGCTGCTTGTTGTCAATACAAACGAAAGTGTCATCATTTTTTTGCTAACTGGTATTACACCATCTACTAGACTAAAATTGCATAAAAATCCAGCGATGATACCCTAAATTAATATAATTATATAATATTTGTTTGTTTACCACACCCTTTCATTTTTTTCATTAATAAAAAGACGCATAACATAGACAAATTATTTACCGTAACCAATGACCATAACAACCATCTTAAAATTTTAGATTTACATTGATAATAATATAGTAAAATATGTCCAGCTTGAACTCCCAAGTAAACGATAAATATTGCTGAGATAGTATTCATTATTCCTGAAAAATATGATTTTAAACATATATAATGTATATATTAAAAAAACATTTTTTTTTTTTGAATGAATAATAACATGCCTTCAGGATCATGCTGTAATATATTTCCATACACAAGATTCTTTGTATTATTATACATATGCTTGCCAAAAACATATCTATCAATATAACCAGCTGCACCGCCAGTACAATTTGTATATTTTTGAAAAGTATCATATCCTCCTGGTCCAAAATATCCTTTTGGACAATTTGGGACTGGCAAGAGAAAAGTTATTAAAGTGTGAGTGGCAACAATAGCTAGAATGATACACCATTGAATCCAATTGTTTAAAATATCTTCTAAAATGGAAAATCGTCCAACCTGCAATAATCAATTTAAAAGTATTATTTTTTCATTATTTCCATTGTACAATATGTATAAAATATTTGTTTATAATAAATAAAATAAACGAACCGAAATAGGCGTTCTCATAAATAGCGTTTCCAATACAGTACAGACAAAATACGAAATTGCCAAAAGTTGTAGAACGCCAGGAAAACGGAGATTTTCTAAATAGTAACTTTTTCCATGGAAATTTGTAAATATTTTTCGAGAATTAATCATTAAACCAATTAATATTAACATTAACGTTCTGGTAAAATTACGCATAATTATTTTTGTTCGTGAAGACATATGACGAAATTCTCCTCTCTTTGATATTGCTATTGTCAAACCCATTATCCATGCAAACCTGTAATATAAACTTATATGTGATTTAATCATATGAAAAAAAATTAATTAATAATAATTTACCAAGGAAGCACCAAGTCAGCAACAGTAAGACCAAACCAAGCACTATGATTGAAAAATACATATTCTCCTCCTCCATTATTAACAAATATCATTAGCAGTATTGCAATACTAGAAAGAAAGATATGAATATTTTATTGTAAAGACAAAATAATATTAGAATATATATAAAATAAATTCAAGTTCAGAGAAAAAATCATTACCCTCTAAATGTATCAACTGACTGGACTCTTGTACTTAATCGAGTTACATTTATTGCTGGTTGAATTTGTCTTTCAGATTCTTGTAAGACTGATAAATCCTTTAGAATAATAATAACATATTTAAAAAATAATATGATATTATTTAAAAAAAGATTTGTGTGTACATCTTATTATTAATATATGTATTTTATGTACTTACATCATGAAGATACATTCCATCGTACCGAAAATAATGTTTTATAGCTCTCAGAATAACTTTTCCTATTTGTATTACAATTATTGATATAATTAATAACAACAATGCTGCTATTAATGCTGGAAAATAACATTTTTATTAACTTAAATAAAATAATTATTTATAAAAGCAGAAATAATATGTTAAAGAGATTTTTTTCTTAAGTAAAAATATATATCTATAGCTTACGAAAATAAGCATTCGATGGATTATTAATTAAATAAATATTTGAACATATTTCCTCGGCAGACAAATTCCACCCATATCGTCCATGTTCTTTGAACGTATATGTTGTGCTAAATAAAAGTTAATAAATATATAATTATAAGTGCAATGAAGAATTTAACATATTAAGTCCTAAGCTTCTTTTGTTTTGCTTATTGTTTAGGCCACAATAATTTGTTATCTACAGAAATACTCAAAAATGTCAACTAATGGTGATGCAGCCTGAACAAAAATTCTAAAGCTGGTTCATTAATATCGAAGTGGCGTTTAAAATGTTAAAAAAAATATTTGACTGCTTAAGTATATATATTATTTGCTTACTGGCACCATTCATAGTTATTCATATAATACATGTGAAGTGGATATTTTGTAGATATTAATAATGATGTAGTATTTTCTGCAGGTAAATTGGCTGTTGGTATTCCATGACACTATATAAGGTAAATAATGAAAGTATTATATCGTGCATATATAGATTTTTTAAATAATAACATTAGCTTTATTATAAATACGTACCAGTCTACATTCAGAAAAGGTAGAGTAGAATGTAAGATCTTGTTTATATTTATTTATAATATTCAAACATGCTTGATCAATTCCAAGCGTTGCATTTGGATCCAAACAAGGATTGATCGTTTTTTCCATGATAGAAACTATGTTTTGCTTTACACGTTTGTTATTACAACATTACTTTTTCTAACTGTCAAAATCAAAAAGATAAAATAATATATATAAATGTAGTATATTAAGATTAATAAATTCATATATTTTTTGTATACATTATAAATATATAAATTGTCAAGAAAATTGTGTAAATAATTTATTATCAGAAAATTTATAACAATTTGACAAGCATCATTCAATATGAAAATTATTTACGAAAAAAAGCTTGCGTCATATTGTTATTATTTGTATTACCTTTTAATTAATAACACTTAAATTTAATCATTCCACGCTCTAAGAAATTGTCAACGCTCATAGACTTCAATATTAAAATGACATACTGTTTCAAATACTGTTTCATTAAAGTTAGTAATATGAGATTGTATGCATCAAAATATCATTAATAAGTAGAGATAGATATATCATATGATACGATATAAAAATATCTATGTTGCACTCACTTTCAAGATAAGTGAACCACGTCTGATTAGTTGATGGATGCACTGCATTAAACAAAAAAAATATTAACTATATTTCATATTATTTTATTTCATTTAATATAAATACATTTTTAATAATTATTATTATTATTTTTCATTTTTGGAATGGAAATAATATAAATAAATGTTTTACATTAAAGTGCAGTTTACATTTGCTCAAGAACATTTATATATACACGTGAGCGTTTACATGGAAACGAAGTGTTAGGGAAGCCATTTGGGAGAGCGCCATTTTGTCGGTTGGTGTCGTCGTAAAATCTGTGGTAGTGGTATAGAACATCTGCCGAAATTGCCCTTGAATTTTCGTTATTGTATTTTATTATAATTAATCAAAAAGTTGAAGTTTTTCTAAACTTCTAAATATAAACAGAGTAAGATCAGTAATTTTTTAAATTTATTTAATACTAGATTATCTTAGAAAATATTATCGCAACTTAGGGCGTCTTATAAGATTATTGCAGTGTAGTTCATTCTTATTATGAAATCTTTGTTTTACGCATTAAAACATTGATAATTTTGATAGTATAATATTATGTAGACGAACTATTGTTAACCATAGTTATTATATTATTATTAACTCTAAAATCGTGGGTAATGTGAAATTAGCGGCCTAAATATTTTGTAAAATTTATCAGAATTATCAATAAGTTTCTTTTACTATTTCCTGTTAAATATGATAGTCACATTTTCTAAAAAAATAATACGATATTAAGAAAATCCCTTCTTTTTTTTTTTTTTTTTATTTCTTTTTCTATTCCTTTTAATCTAATTCTTAAGACATATCTATATAACGAATACAATTAGCTTGTAGTTGGAGAATTAAGAGAGAGAGTCTCTCCTTTATTATACTCATTTAATAAAGTGTTTAAATAATTAGAAGAGTATATATATATATATATATATATATATATATATATATATATAT
>NW_015148971.1:2638977-2704856 GCF_001465965.1 Polistes dominula
ATATATATATTCATATATAATCAATAAGTATAAGAAAAAAATTGCTTATAAATTATTTAATTCTTTATTTAGTAAATTAGGAATCCGCAGATACACGTGGGTTATATTAAATACTATTTTTTTTTTGTTTTCTTTTGAAGTATAAACCATGTCAAATGGTGGTGGAGATCACGATGACGAGGGATATGTCGTCAAGATACGTGGACTTCCATGGTCAACTACAGTTGACGAAATAATGAAATTTTTTGGAGATTGTTCCATAACCAATGGAAAAGAAGGAGTACACATGACTATGTCACGCGAGGGAAGACCCAGTGGAGAAGCTTACGTGGAGATGGATACTCCAGAAGACATAGAGAAGGCTTGCAAAAGAGACCGAGATCATATGGGACATCGATACATTGAAGGTATATAATCATTGCTATTTAGACTACGATGATTTATTGGCTATAAAAATACATAAGAATTTTAGCTATTGGTGACCGATGCAAAGACCTAAAATCTAAGGTCGGTTTGTGAGGACTAATATAGTGTTTAATATGTTAATTGAACCTATATGCATATATTCTGCTTATCTTATTAAAAATATTCTTAAGATGTAATTAACATATCTTATGTGTTACATTAATAGTTTTCAAAGCAAAAAGGGGAGAAATGGAATGGGTAATCAAACGAAGTGGCTTAAATTTAGAAAATGCAATGGATGATGGATGTGTCAGATTACGTGGACTACCATTCGGTTGTTCCAAAGAAGAAATAGCACAATTTTTCTCAGGTATTTCATATATTTTTATCTATATATTAATATAATTTGTTTTTCTTGTTCATGATTGACAGTTTTTACTAAGTACTATTAGCTTTTGGTTCAAAAAAATTGTCCAGCACATATTTCTTTCTTTAACTTTAAATAGTCTCATTTCTTAAGGCACATATTGCTAAAAATAAATCATAATATTACTATAATTCTGAATCACAGGGACTAAATGCTTTTGATGGTGGTTCCACTGTTTAATTATAACTTGGTAATATTTCTATTTTTATTGTTAATGTGTAGCACTCAAATATATATGTGTGTGTGCATGTATTAACAATATACAATGCAGCAAATGATAAAGAAAACTTTACTATTATAGTATAAGAAATTTTCATATATATCTTTAATTAAATTTTCAATTAAAAAAATATAAAAATTTATGTATTATAGCTTTTTTTATCAATACAATATAATATATTGTTGTGACTATAAATAAATAACATTATTAACAAAATTTATTTTACATAAACATAATTTTATTAGGATCATATTTATAAATATATTCATTGTATTTAAAGATATATTTGTGTTAGTTCAATTATTAATGAGTATACATAATTTACCATTACCATTACCAATTATTAATACATTCAAATTTTAATCCATCCCAAGCAGTGTCTCTGTGTTTCTACGTATCATTACTATCCATTTTAGTTAAAATAACATATCATATCGTGAATTTTGTTTTTTAATTATAACGTATATTGATTCCATAAAATAGCATTGAACTGCTGAATTAAAATATAAAAATTCTGCTTCTACTTCATCTTTGCAAGAAAGAATATGAAATTGGAGTAAGACAATTTAATAAATATCTGCAAAGGCTAAGTAAATTGTGCTTAATAAGGGTTTGATAAGTACATTGATTCGATACTTTAACTCATAATTGGGTATTACGCTACAATATCGATGTTTGATTATGTGTGGGTCAGGGTTGGAGATATTGCCGAACGGGATTTCACTACCGACAGACTACACGGGCCGCAGTACTGGGGAGGCTTACGTTCAGTTTGTAAACAAAGATGTTGCGGAGCGCGCTCTGCAGAAACACAAGGAAAAGATAGGACACAGGTGGGGCACTGACGCTAGCTGGGTTTGGGTATATTTATGATTTTTCAATATCATTTTTTTATGATCATAGTATACGTAGGTATTTACATTTTGTTAGTCAATAGCGGGAATCAGTTTCTTTCAATATAGAAGCAGTTTCTTTAAATTAACTATCTTTACAAATTATTTGAAAAATGACACACAGTTTATTTTTATTCACTATTTAATGTTATGGTATACATCCTGGTAATTCAGGAAGTAACCGTTGTTTAAATAAATACAAACACTTATATCAAATGATTATGTAAAGAAACTGCCTCTTGGAGGGTAGAATCAAAATAAGGCTAAACATACGTAAGCAAAAGTACTGTTGGCCCAACTGAAACCTGTGGGTGGGTGCCGGGCGGGAAGTATCCCGTGACGTCGTCATCAAATCCCATGGGAGGTGGGTAGGGCCCCAGGATGGGTGGGCACTACAGAGGTAGTAAAGATCAATTTGATACTTCTGCCTCATACTAACAATTGTACTTTTCTTACAAAGCACAAGATATACATATCGTAAATTCTTAAATGTCGTAAATATTTGGACAAAATTTCTTTCTTTTTTTTTTTCTTGTATTTATTTTTTGTTTATTTTAATTATATAAAGAAGTAGAATATATAAACAATTAAAAAATTGTACGTATTGATTTATAATAAAATAAATTATAAGAAAATTCATACCGTAAAAAGTGCAATTGCAAGTGTTATTTGCCTGAAGATCTAGTATCACAAGAGCTAGGGTTGGCATAAATTCATCAAAGCAATGTCATCGTGGAAGGGTGTCAACAGAAATTTAAAATAAATGTGGAGGTGTAGTATGCATAGTTGTTTCATTATCAAAAAAATTGACTTAAAACATTAGATTTCCTATTTTATTAAAAAAATTTTTTTTTCTTTATACGAAAGCACTACTGTTCTTAACTTATTGAAGGTATGAATTTGAACACATAGTTTACAAATATTAATTGCCTCTTTTTCGAAGTTATATACTTTTCAATGTTTAATTACATTATTATCAAAAAATAATAGTCAATCAGTTTAATGTATAAAATATACTCATTAATATATTTAATTATTAACAGGTATATTGAAATCTTCCGAAGCAGTTTGTCTGAAGTACGTGCTAGCATAGGACCAAAAATGCGTGGGCCAATGGGTGGATTTAATCAAAGACCTGCACCATATGATCGTGGTGATCGTTTTGGAGGCATGAATCGTTTTAGTAACAATAGCAGAGGATCTAGAAATAGAGGTATTTGTTAAGTTTAAATAAATACTGAGAGAATTATAATTGTTGCTTAATTTTATATGCAATATATTGCAGATTTTGATAGTGGTCCTTGGGGAAGCGGAAATAACTTCAATTCACGTGGTAGTGGAATGGGTATGCGCGGTGGAATGGACATGAAAGGAGGAAACTTTAGAGGAAGTGGTGATAATTGGGGCAATAATACTGGTCTTCATAGTATACATATGAGAGGTTTACCATTCAAAGCAACAGAAGATGATATAGCAGATGTAAGTACATCGAAATTACTGCCAATTATAGTTATTTATTAAAAAGAATATGAATAAAACAACCGTTTACTAATCAAACATGTATTAATTTAGTTTTTCAGGCCTGTTGTGCCGATAAATGTTAAGATTCTCTTGGAAAATGGTGGGCGTCCATCTGGTGAGGCAGACGTGGAATTTGAAACCCACGAAGAAGCTGTTAGAGCTATGAGCAAGGTTAAATAAATTGTTAATTTTTTTAACTTTTTATTCTTTAGAGTACTGTTGAGTATTATTAAGTTATCTTGTAGAGTACTCTTCAAAATTCTGTGTTACTTGAATTATTATATAATTTCGACATATTTATAAATCGATATAGACGTATCTGTAAATAATATTTATATATTTGTGTAATGTTACAGGACAAAAGCCATATGTCTTACAGATACATAGAGTTATTCCTTAACTCAAGCAACAGCTCAAGTGGAATGTCTTTGGGTGGTATAGGGAACTTTTGTGGAGGTATATAAATTGTTTTTTTTTTTTTTAATTAATAATAATTTTAAAATATTGTTATCATGTTACTTACGCAAGATATATTGAATTTATTATATATAGTAAATTTTATTGTTTATATCTATTTCTAGGTTTGGGTAATAACTTTAGGCCAGGATATTCTCCAAATAGAGGATTCAGCAGTCAATTAGGGGGTAGCAATTACAACAGTTTTTGAGATTCGATGCCACGTTTTTCACGTTCTCTAAGAAGAAGGATATAAGATGATGATTTAAGGTTTAAGGAATCAATATTCTAACTTCGAGAAATATTGATGCATATGGAATTACCTTTTGCAAATGATATCGAGTTTAGAAATGATTATTAATATTATTCACACATTGAATATTTTTTTTACGTTCATTTATTAAAATAAAATATTTAATTATTAAGTAATTTGGCAATCACTTAGATTTCTTGATAATAGATTCTTGAAGAAGAACAAGAAGATTCCGTTTAGAGACACAAATAATATGCGTTAAATTCATTACATGTTAACATAATTAATGATAAATGATAAAGGATCTATTTTATTTGAAATTTGTGTCAAACTTTTTCTTTTTTTTTTTGTATTTTCTTTCATTTATACAAATTTATTTAATTTCTTTTATTTCTTTTGTACTTCATATTAACAAAAAGGAATATACATAAGCAAAGTGTCCTATTCATTAATATTTTTTACTAAATATAGTATATACATTTAAGAACGAATATTTTAAAAGTCACTGTTAATATTGAAAGTGTAATATTATCTTATTTTACTTATTATTTCACTTAAAAATAATTCAATATTGACAGATCTGTAATAAATATCCATTAAATAAAAATTTAGGCAAATTTCATTAGGCACTTTGTTATTATAGTTTATCTTTGTTTTGTACATGAAGATATCAGAATACACAAATCTTTATAATCTCAAAAATTATTTTCTTTTTTTTTTTGTTAAAATAATTTAGTAAGAAAACCTAAATTGGTGTCTATAAGGATAAAATTACATTTAATAACATTAATTGTATTTTTTAAAATAATCGAATCACGATTCTGCAGGTGTGGTTTCATTGATTCAAAAAATGTAATACTCTTTAGTTTCTGTTTATGGTAATGATAAATGTCGCGTAAGGATTGTGAATATGTTTATGTTCCTTTATTAATTCTACTTTGTATATGTGGAAATCGAGCCTATGCCATAAAAGTATGAAATAAAATAGTAATAATGAATGCCGAATGAGAATTGTGCTTTAAAAGTATAGTAAATAAAAATGTTATCTTCTTATTCAATCTTATTCTGTGATAATACCTAAACCATTTTTATCACCAAACGATTATTATATCTTTTTTACACAAATGTGCATCAAGTACAATGCTATTGTTTAATACAATTTATCTTAACTATTGATATATATATATATAGTAAAGTAAGCGGTCTTTAGCTAGATTTCATTTGCCATGGAATGTATAGCATATAAAAATATGATAAACATTACATGGAAAGTAATATCCATTGCCCAGGTCTAACCACGAGGAGGTAACCGCTTCTGAAGACCCAGGAGGGATGTGCATCATAAAGATGCCCACATCCGAATATAATTCAAAGAAAGAAACCTAACTCTTAGGCCCCGCCATAAGAGAACCACCATAAATAATGCTTAGAATTACACACTAGAATAAGCACAATATATTTCAATATATATTTCAATATAAGCACATGTAGAAATTACAAGTTTAATATTTAATCATTTTTAATGTACCTAAAATATCGTATAAAAAAAACAAATATATATAATATTAGATGGTACCTGTAGAAAAAAAAAGATATTAGATAGTACCTGTAGAAAAAAAAAAGATATTAGATAGTACCTGTAGAAAAAAAAGAAGATACACAAAAAATAACTATCATATACATACGATACTAGAGAGAATAAAATAAAAAGAATTAAAATACTTCAGTTATTTTTGCAAGTAATTATTTTATATTTCCGTTTACCATAATTATAATCCTCTCTCTTCTTATCCTATTATTTTTGCATGTAATATTGCATCGTCTTTATAATTCATCCTGTAAATAAAAAAAGGAATAAATAAATTAAAATACCACCCGTTTACCATAACTCAGTCCTCTTTTGGTCCATTATTCCTCTCCTCTCGGCTACTCCACTATTATGAGAAACCTAGAACAAGAAGAAACCAAAAAAAAAAAAAAGAAAAATAAAGAAGTAGAGAAGGAGTGATGGTTGGTAGGGTGAAATTCAAGGTAAGGACATGATTTTCTCCCAATTATTGGAGATAGGAGAAAATCATGGCTCGCGTAGGGCAGGGTCGCATCCCTGAAGTAGACTTTTCTTTGTGAAGAAACCAAAGAAAGAATCTACCCGCTACCCTTTAAATAAAGAAACTGGAAACGAGCCTGAAAAAGAAAAAGAAAAGATTATTTTGGAGGTTTGAAAAGATGCAATGAATGCATCGAAGGGCAAGTTCTCGATGAAAAGCCCGATGCACTTACAAGTGCATTAGAATTAATCATATCCTGAAACAAAATAAAATGAAAATTATGTTCCTAATACCTAGAAAAAAAAGATATATTAAAAAATATTATAAAATAATTAGTTTCCACGAATGAAATGAAGAATGAAAAATGAAAAATGAAAGGTGTGGGGTAATAAGAAATGAAAAAATTATATGATATTAGAGTGAGGGGGAATTCTGAATCTCAAATTTATCAAATACTCGATTTATTTTTGGCAATAAAAATCTCTGATAGAGAGAGAGAGAGAGAGAGAGAGAGAGAGAGATTTGGTGGTGGTAATTCCAACGATGTTCCCCTATAACAGAAAGAAAATTATATCAATTACTTCCATTCTTAAAAAACCACTATAAATTATTGACGAGCAAAATAATAAAATATAAAATGACCAACGAACTATTCGCAAAATTCAACCATGCTGTTGAATTTGCAAATAACTCATTGAGTCTGTAGTTGCCCTCTTGAGCCACAATTAAGTGGGGGCCTCTTCGGCATGTTGCCTCTTCTTTCTTGATGCCTACTGTCGGACATTCCCTACGTGCGAGCATGAAAAGAATCATTGACCAAAAACGTCAATCGTTCCCAAAAAGTATTCTCATAATTTAGCATGTTACAACGATCAATGATATAGAATCAGAATCGTCCCTGATTCTAAATTATAAAATGGAAAAAAACCCGACCTAACCAACCCTAACACAACCCTGAAAATAAAAATGTGATTAGTAAAACATCTTGAGCTATTTTTACATAGAAAATAATGATTACCTTTTGATCGAGAGATATCTCTTCGTCGAAAGGAATATTATTAACCATGTAAATTATCAATTCTATTCTAATACCATATCGTTGTAACATGCCAAGTTATGGTCCTACAATTTAGAAACGACTTCAAGACATTTTCACCCAATTACTCTCAACTGCTTATAACATTAATATAAATGAAATACATTTCATATTACAATACCTATGAAATAATTTCATTTATTTTTCTATCATACATACCATTTTGCAAAATAATTCCGATGTTCGTTATAACTCTGTTAAATAATTATTACAAAATAAATTCGCGTTTACCGTTAGCTATCCTAGCTCGTGGACAATCAATGAACTTAGAGTTCATCGACTGTACACATGTTACACGAGCACATTTAATCGAATGTCCGAGCAGTTAATTAAGCTAATCCATGACACTTCGCACTTTTACTATCTTATAATAAAAACGAATTGAAATAAAAATAATACTAAAAATGCAATGCATTTTTTTGCAATATATTTTTATTTAATTTATATTAAATTATATCAAACATTTGAAAGACTAAATCGCGATAGTGCGAAGTGTTAAACCTGTTATACTTAAAACTAAGTATCAAATTCATCAAAGGTTTTGCGAATTTAATTTTGATTTTATCTCGTTCGAGATAGAATCGATAAATAAATTTTTCAAATGGTTGCAAATACCTTTGAATCATGATACATATTAAAAATGATAGAATTGTCACAAAATAAATTTACTAAGYAAGCATGATAGAATAAAAAGATATAATTTAGTGACAATTCTATATAAAAAATCCGGAGATGTGACTTGCACTTTCAAAGTGCAAGTTTACCATGTGCTTTTCCGGGGTCCTACCTACTTACAATTAAAGTTTCACATTCACTCAGAAAAAAACACACGCATACCCACCCACTCACTCCACGGTTCTCACACACTCCACCAGGGTGCAAAAGCCTACACTAGAGAGCATGCCCCGGGGCACCTCCGTCACCCTAGTTCAACCGCGTAAACTAAACTTATATACTAAAAGGTTACGTACCAGTTGCTGTAATCGTCTGCCAAGGCTAGTGATTATTGCAAATAAAACTACTGCAAAATACAAGTATACACTAGTATATATATATATATGCATACTAGTTATATATCTGTATGTTTCCATAAATAAATGTGGGTGATTCTACTATGCAAAACGGTTATTAAAAATAAAAATTCGGATAGTACGCGTGACTCTACAAATTATTTTTATTTTAATAAATTTAAAAAAATGCGCGGTATTACGTATCGCGTAACGATGTACAATGCATTACCTACTACGCACACACAGGTGCAATGTACAACGTGCAATCACTAGCCAATGACAGCCGCCAAAGGAAAACTTAAAAACTAATAACCCATGCAAACTTTTTCTCACCCATACGTGTAACACCTGGGTAATACGCATAGATGAGAACGAAGAGTGCATAGGGAGGAAAAAAAGGGGGTATTAGTATATTAGTTGCTGAAAATCCTAATCTAAAAAATTGATTAATACATTTAAATATTCTCAAATAAATCTAAGCGGGCTATGACTCTACAAGTCTTTAATACTTCCAAAAAGATATTAAAAATTTAAAATAATTAAAAAACCTAGGATGACTCCTTTGATTAAGTTGGCTGTTCTAATTAAAGAACTGGGCTTTTTTCAGCCGCCACTTAATTGCCAGAGTCTATCCGTCGCGAAAGGGTTTTGTCTTCTTGCTCATTTATTATATCGAAATAAATCGCGATTAAATAAACTAAGTACGAAGCAATGCATGTAAGACATTTATTACATGCTTTATTGGTACGAAATCGAGTAAATKAATACTCGATTTCACCACTACTAAAACGCGAATCAAACACGTAATAAAAAATGAGGGTGCATTAATTAATTTACACTGTTAATTAAGTGAATTTAACCGATAAGACAAGAAGACCTATCCTAAACTAATAAAACATACATATAATGAAACATACAGTTTCATGAGCCATTCCAAAAAAGGAATAATCCTTTTTTGGAATAAACTCATGTGCTCGTCAATAATTTTTTTATAAAAATTACAACCAGTAGCTCGTGTCGATTCGGACCTTTCATCCTCGGCATGATTGAGTACTGGAGGGACTTTAAATTTTTGACTCACTCGTTACCAATGTTATATAACATAGATGTGACATTTTATTATAATAGAATGTCATATGTATGCTATATGAACAGTTGGCATTAGAAGTTCTGCGGTGGCTCCAAAACACTCCTACTTCGTAGAAAATGGTCCAGCTGCATCCCTCGTCCACCAGGTCCATCGGAGAATTCCTTGATGCACTTCTTCTTGCACTCACTCACTCACTCGCGTGATTCTAATAACGCGGTAAACGAATATAAGAAACTATAGATGAGTTTCTTATCGTGAAACCGAAATTTTTCTTATACGGCGAACAACACTGACTCTACATACGCGTATTATTTTAATTTAATTTACGCCCGCCCGGTCACTGACTCTACTTCGCGATCAAAATTGTACTTTTTAATATTCGAACAAACACTGACTCTACTTTAAAAACTGCATTGCACGCAGTCAAATGCAAACACACGAAAATTTCACTCCCGGTCACTTCACTGACTCTACTTTCGCGAACAGTCTGTACTACTGTTATAAATAAAAAAATAACTTTATACGAAAAAATACACTATTGTAATTAACTGCATTGCTCGCAATTAATTTACTGTGTATATTTCAAAAATAACGCGTACGCGAAACGCGACGAAATTTAAATTAACGAACGAACGAACGTGATTCTAAATCCGTGATTTTAAAATTATATAATATAAATGAACAAACACTCCCGTACATTGCCAACACGCCCGATTGCAATGATATTCTGAAACAGAAAAATGAAAAAGAGCAATTAATAATCATTGTCGTAATAAAATACCATTGAAATTTTGGTAGAAATATTGAATACAGAATTATACTTACTTCAAATTCTCTTCTATGAATGCCCGATGGGTCTCCTACCCTTAGGATGACGATGACCAGTAGACGGTAACGAACCTAAGAAACTTGTAAGTTTCTTATTGAGATCGCGCACTGACTCTACTTCGCAATAAAAATTTGATTTTAATTATTCGAACAAACACTGACTCTAATTCGCGATTAAATTTTATTTTTATTATTCGAACAAACACTGACTCTAATTCGCGATAAAATTTTGATTTTAATTATTCGAACAAACACTGACTCTACTTCGCGATAAAAATTTGATTTTAATTATTCGGACAAACACTGACTCTACTTCATAATAAAAGATTTTATTTAAGTTATTCGAATAAACACTGACTCTACTTTTATAACTGCATTCCGGGCAGTTACAATATCAAAACCCGAACACGTCTTACCTGCAAACAGAAAAAGAAAAATAAAAAGATTAGAATCATTGTTATCATTTAAAAAACATATAAAATTATTAAAGAAATATTTAATAGAAAAGTTAACTTACCTTTTCATCTTTTTAGATGATGCCCGACGGGTTTCCCACCCTTAAAGATGACGATGACGTAGACGGTTCAAACGACGGAGAAACTTTACGTGTTTCTTTATCACGACCACGGCACTGATTCTACTTCGCGATTTAATTTCACTTTAATTATTCGAACCAAACACTGACTCTAATTTTTATTAACTGCATTGCACGCAGTCCAAAAATTCAAACACTAACACTGTTTAACCTTCTGAAACAAGAGAAAAGTACAAAACGATTAGAATCATCGTTATCATTTCAAAATTATAGGTAATTATTAAATTAAATGTTTAATATCAAAATTCATTTACCTTCTATCTTCAGTGATGAATGCCCGATGGGTCTGCCTACCCTTAAGATGACGATGACCAGTAGACGGTAACAAAAATAAAAAACTATAATAAAGTTTTTTATTAGAAACGCGAACGCGAACGCGACCACGACCGAGACGTGTTTTAAACCGACCGCACTACACGTCAAAAAAATCGACTGTAAGAATGTACATGATTAAATTTACAACAAAATAAATCGAGTATTATTATGTGAAATATAATATGAAGGGAATATTTAAGGGAAAACRATRAGAGGAATGTGAACATGATATTAACTAGGAAAATGAAAGMAACCAATTATTATTATAATATTAATGATAAGCGGTCTTTAGCTAGATTTTACTTGCCATGTAATGTATACCATATAAAAATATGATAAACATTCCATGGAAAGTAATATCCATTGCCCAGGTCTAACCACGAGGAGGTAACCGCTWCTGAAGACCCAAGAGGGATGTGCATCCTAAAGATGCTCACATCCGATTATAATTCAAAGGAATGAATCTAACTCTTAGGCCCCACCATAAGAGTACCATCCGAAAAATCGTTAAAATTATTATCGAAAATACCAGAGAAAAATTTTAATACTAAAAAATACAAAATGATAAACAAGGAGTGTAATCTGAAAAGAAATTCAATAGAATAATCGATGTTACTTAAAACTAACACACCCTAGAGTAACTTCAACTTATAGAAATAAAATCTATATACATTTATATACATAATTTTCAATCTACATAAAATAAAGTATAATAATTAAAAAGAGCATACAATTATTAGTTGTTCTATGAAACCTATAAATAAAGAAAATATATTTAAAATAATTATCAAACATGTGCTATGCTACAAAGAGAATTATATAAAGATACAAATTTTCATTTTATTTATACAAATAATTATTTTATACTATCCTATATTACCAAGTCCACTTCTTGTTCCTTTATGGTCTTCCTATGGTCCACCTGTGGTCGTTTCCTTACCATAGTCCAATCTGCAACAGAAAACAAAGGGATAAAAAAGAGTTAAAAAATAAAAGGGATAGGAAAAAGGGGGGATTGGTATAACTTTTAAAGCGGAACTTTTCACGATTTTTTTTTAAAGTGGTTTCCCCCCGATTGGACTAGTCCACTGACTCTAAATTTTGGAGAAACCTACACTAAATGTTCAGTCCAACACCGTATACTAACAGCGAACTTACGGAAAAGAATCCTTGGGTCCGTCTAACAATTAGCGGAAGATGCCTTTCCATACAAATGAAGCTTCAGTTTCCCATGCTAAATGCATATCTATCTATGCATATCAAAAAACCAAAAAAGAAAAAAAAGAAAAAAAAGAAAAAAAAGACGGTAGTTCCACCTTAAAAGTTAAATGAACATGATTCTATCCTTGGGAGTAAGATAGAATCATGGCTCGCGTGGGCAGGGTCGCATCCCTGAAGTAAATTCTTTATTTGTAAATGGTACCACCCTTTACGAACAAAAAATTTACCCGCTACCCATTAAACCGCTTGTGAAACAGAAATTTACATGAATATTAATACAATTTTATTTGCAATGTAAGTAATTGGAGTATTTTATATTACCTTCCAGTCCAGGAACGCAATCAAGTTGAAGACAACCATCTGATAAACTGAAAAAATAAATTCAAAATAAAATKATTTTCTATTCAAAGTACGTTAATGTGTATGTAACGTTTAAACCAATGTATATGCGTTGAAATAATCTGAAATACAATTAGAGTGCATTAGATAATGAAATAATTGTTAAATAATCGAAAAGAATTCGTATTGTAGTTTAAAATCACTGTGTATATGTAAGGTGGACCGTCTTCCTCGAAATTCCCTTTCAGACTGAGTCATTGTTCTCTGTAACAAAACTTTAATTAGAAAGTTGTTTATGTTTCTTTATTTTTATGTCGAGCATATGTGCAACGGTAACAATATTTCAAATAAACAAAATTTAATAWTRTAACTTATAGATTTTATTATTTTATTTATTCTAACGTAATTATTTTATTGTCCCTGCGCAGTAATGACTTCCGGGACAGGAATATCCTGTAATATAAGTAAAGTGTATTAGAATAATTAAATAATTAATAATTAATCAATGCAAGTATCGATTGTTGTTTCAAAGTACGGAATATATTTTCGGAGTACCTTTCTCTTCGAAATTCACTTATAGACTGACCCATTGTTCTCTAAAACAAAATTTTGATTAGAAAGTTGTTTATGATTTTTCTTATGTTGATTATTTCTCCAACGGTAATAAAAATTCTAATAAAGAAAATTCAAGATTATAACGTTCCGATTTTAACATTCTTTTTATTCTAATGTAATTAATTTATTGTTCATGCACAGTGATGACTCTGAAACTAAAAATTATTTGTAGTATAAGGAGAGTGTATAAGAATATTAAAATAATTGTTAATTAATCGATAGAAGTATCGATTATTGTTTAAAAGTACGGAATATATTTTCGGAGTACCTTTCTCTCCGAAATATACTTATAGACTGACCCATTGTTCTCTAAAACAAAACTTTGATTAGAAAGTTGTTTATGATTTTTCTTATGTTGATTACTTCTCCAACGGTAATAAAAATTTTAATAAAGAAAATTCAAGATTATAACGTTCCGATTTTAACATTCTTTTCATTCTAATGTAATTAATTTATTGTTCATGCGCAGTGATAACTTCCAGGACAAAAATATCTTGTAATATAAGTAAAGTGTATTAAAATAATTAAATAATTATTAAATGATCGATAGAAGTGTCGATTATTGTTTAAAAGTACGAAATATATTTATGGAGTACCTTCCTTTTCGAAATTCACTTATAGACTGACCCATTGTTCTCTGTAACAAGACTTTGATTAGAAAGTTGTTGACATGTTTTTTTATGTTGATTATCTCTGCAACGGTAATAAAAATTCTAATAAAGAAAATTCAAGATTATAACGTTTGTATTTTAATATTCTTTTCATTCTATTGTAATTAATTTATTCTTCATGTGCAGTGATGATTTCGAGTATTAAATTATGCTGTAATATAAGTAGAGTGTATTAGAATAATTAAATAATTATTAAATGATCGATAGAAGTGTCGATTATTGTTTAAAAGTACGGAATATATTTTTGAAGAACCTTCCTCTTCAAAATTTACTTATAGACTGACTCATTGTAGTCTGTAACAAGACTTTGATTAGAAAGTTGTTGACATGTTTTTATATATGTTAAACATGTGTGCAACTGTAATAATATTTCTAATAAAGAAAATTCAATATTATAACGTTTGGATTTTAACATTCTTTTTATTCTAATTTTATTATTTTATTATTCATGAGCAGTGATGACTTCGAAGACAAAAATTTCCTGTAATGTAAGTAAAGTGTATTGGAATAATTAAATAATTGTTAATTAATTAAAAGGAATATCTATTGTTATTTAAAAGCAAAATCAAAAAAAGGGATTGAAGCGGTCTTTAGCTAGATTTTACTTGTCATGGAATGTATATCATATCAAAATATGATAAACATTACATGGAAAGTAATATCCATTGCCCAGGTCTAACCACGAGGAGGTAACCGCTTCTGAAGACCCAAGAGGGATGTGCATCCTAAAGATGCTCACATCCGAATATAATTCAAAGGAATGTACCTAACTCTTAGACCCCTTCATAAGAGTACCACCATAAAAACTTCTTAGAATTATTATCGAGAATACCAGTACAATAATTAAAAAGAGCATACAATTATGAGTTGTTCCATGAAACCTATAAATAAAAAAATACCTTAAAAATAACTACCACACCTGTACGATGCTACAAAGAGAATTATATAAAGATACAAATTTAAAATTTATTTATACAAATAATTATTTCATACTATCCTATATTACCAAGTCCACTTCTTATTCCTTTATGGTCCTCCTTTGGTCCACCTGTAGTCGTTTCCTTACCATAGTCCAACCTGCAACAGAAAACAAAGGGATAAAAAAGAGTTAAAAATAAAAGGGATAGGAAAAAAAGGGGATGGGTATAATTTTCAAAGTGGAACTTTCCACGATTTTTTTTTTAAGTGGTTTCCCCCCGGTTGGACTAGTCCACTGATTCAACATTTAGGAGAAATCTACACTCCATGTTCAGTCCAACACCATATACTAACAGCGAACTTACGGAATCCAATCCTTGGGTCCGTCTAACAATTAGCGGAAGATGCCTTCCCTTACAATGAAGCTTCAGTTTTCCATGCTAAATGCATATCTATCTATGTATATCAAAAAGCCAAAAAAGAAGTATGTTTAGTTATAAAGTAGTATTTTTACTTATATAATATGCTGATAAAACTTGATAAAAAAAGACCTCAAGGGCTCCTGTGTATATAGGGTAGAAAAAAAGAGCTCGATATTTGAAAAGAATATAGTACTCTTCGAGATGAGTAAAAAATATTTTATTAATATAAATTCTAAAATCAATTCTTTCAATATAATTATATTTTCAGTATTTATGAACACTCGATATCGTAAGTGTGTTTTTTTGGCAACGTATTGATTGTACACAGAGGAATTTGCTTAGAAACACATATTATAGAAAATGTCCCCGAGGATGTGTGATAGGAATTGTCCCTGAAGACATGTTATAGGAAATGTCCCTCGGGGAACATACCCTGTTTAATATGCCATTGCCATTATTTATATTATAATTTTTTGAAATATACTTCATAAACACTTTTATGACATTATACTATTCCTTTAATTTATTTCTAATAGTTAAATAAATGATATTTAATTGAAGGTATTTTTCTAAAAATACAAAAGAGATTTATTAAGAATATTTAATGTACATTTGCGTAAAATTCTAATGAAAATGATTTTAAAATTTAAATTCCATCATAAAAAGCATGTGGATTAAATTTTGATCCTCAGTTGGGTTTCATTTTCCTTTTTTTTTTTATTTGATTCTCTTACTTTCTATTATTGTTCCAGTAAAATATTTTTTTTTTTCAATCATTCTTATCAATGACATTGTTGCACTTTTTGTGTCGCGCTTTAAATTGTTTGTACCCGGTGTGTGGCTGTCTCGTATTTCCCCTGTCGTTTTCCGCAAGTCTTACCCGATCGATATTTCCCCGTTTCTCCTCCGCCACTCAAATAACACACTCCCCTCAAAACCTTTCACTTTTTGTCTCGTTTGAAAATTTTCTCAGTATCCTTTGAAAATAAGTTTTATTTTGTAACAATGTTTATTAATGTTTCATTAATGGTATCAACATGAATACATTGATATACGAAATAGCATACGTACGATATTAAAAGTAGCTTACATGTACGTATATAGGATGGAAAAGATAACAAACGAGTATCAACAAAATAATTCTAATTATAGATTCTAGTTGATGAATCAAGAGGTACGAATGAAAGGTACTCGTTCACCATCGGTATACCTTATGACGCGTATCTTTCTCATCATTACAAGACAGTATTTGCGCAAAATAAACGACCTCGAAACATTTCTATCGATAGACAAAGATAGAGGAGGAATACAGTAATGAAGGGGTGTGGTGGAGTTGAAAGAAAAGAGATATTGCATGACTTGACATTATCGTCAACGGAAAGGTCGACGTTACTATCCGAAACATTATTGAAATGAAGTTATATATCCGATATTGTTCGCCACTTTTATCTACAAATCGTATTCTTAGTATTTATGTTCAAGGGTTAACAAAAGTTTTCCTACTAATTACATTTTCCCTATGATATACTTTGCACATTTTTATTTCAATTTGTATTAGTAAAATATTCATATTTCTCGACTATACAATTTAATCAGTTAACTGTGAGTTTGACGAGTATACTCGTCGTGGAGAAATGACAATATTTTGTATTATCGTTTCATTTTTGTGACATGATATAGATAGACACTTTTCAAAGATATTAACACAGCTGGTTGGAGCAAATGATAACTACTTTTAATTAAGCATATCATAAATTAATTATTTTTGTTTTTTAAATCGTTCCATATTTTTTGATTTGAATTTAAATGTAATATTATTTTAATGAACTCAATTATTGTTAAACTAACAATAAGTACAACACTAAATAAAATTGTGTCACGATACGGTAGGAAGAAAAATCCATTCTATTATTTTAATTATATTATTTTATAGTATATAAATAAAATATATAATGAAAAACGTTTTGAGATGACAACTATTTTAATCAATCAAAAGTTATTTTCTTATTTTATTCTAAATTTAATCTATGTCAATACTTTGGTACACTACTTAGTACGTATATGTATACGTACATTAGTTAATTAACTTAGAAGAGAGATATATAAAAATAAAGTTCTCCATTCGATCCCTTTTCTATATATCCTTAATACGATTGACCGATAGAATTAGTAAATTGCTAGTAAAAATGCCAACTCAACGTTCTTTCTCTTTTCTAATTCTGGTGATATCAATTATCAAAATATTATGAAAAATGTATACATGTGTTATAGATCGTCTTGATCGATCAATGGCTCGATAAAAGACACGCGAACCAACGAACTTAAGGTGTTGAATCAAAGAAATGAATAAAAAGGAATTAAATTAAAAAATAAAAAAAAATAAAAAAGACCACGTCATGGTTATAGGATCGATTCAACATATTTTTTCGCAAACCAACAGACATCTTTTTCGAAGGGAGTGTCGACCGTTGGAGCAAAGTGAATTAGTTCGAACAAGGCCAAGCCTCTAAGCCACCTGGGAAGCCATAGACCATACGATCGAGTATCGCCAATCTTATTTTACGTGGCTAATACGTGAACACACGCACGTGAGTTGACTTTTTACCAGGACAGCATAAAAAATAAATAAAGAAGAAAGTTTAATAAGAAGAAAGAAGACAGGAACAACGAAATAAGCGAAAAAAAGAGAAGAACAGAGAAAACTTTCGATATCAGCAATCTGTAATCTCTTCAGGAGGAGAACCTTCGAAATAAATAATCCTATATAGGATTTTAGATAGAGATCGGACAACCGTGCTGACTTGACGTAAAAGGCGGGAGAAGCTTTCGAAGCTCCTTTGTCGATACCAAATCCGGAAATAGTCTTTTTGCGGTTAACCTTTAACGTAAGAGAAATACAAAATATAAGATCACTTCTCCCCTCCCTTGATTTTTTTTGTAATTAACGTTTAATTGTTCGTAAAGATGTATTTAACAATTTATTAAGAAGTTGAGTGACATGCACCTAAATAGTAGGAACCAAAACGATAAGACTGACCCTGATCGTCAACTCTTTCAATTATAATTTCTAAATACTTCTCATACTAGATTTACAAATGTACGAAGAATTATAACAATTTTTCAATATGAATTCCAATATGTCGTATAGAAAAATACGTATTGATATGGTCCATATACTTTCAGTATTATACAACAAGCGTTTCTTCAAGAGACATATATAACATGTGTCGTGGTAAAGCATGGTTCATGGTTAAATCATCTGTACACGAGATACCTACGTCTAACTCTCTTAAAATCGATCGGAAGGAAGGAAGGTCCGGCAAGGTGGAAAATCGGCGAAAATCGGTGTCCCGAATAACGAAAAGTCGTATGAGGACGATCGAAGGAAGGGTAAGCAAGAGAGAGAGAGAGAGAGAGAGAGAGAGAGAGAGAGAAAGAGTAACGGGCGACCAAGTAAGCAAGTAAGCAAGCAAGCTAGAAAGCAAGCAGGCAAGCTAGTAAAAGAGAGAAAGAGGGAGAGAATGAAGAGGGGGTGGAAAACGGTGATACGCCACAGAACGTCGACGTTCTTGTCTTGGCCGGATAGAAGGGGTGTCGGAGGGTTCGTTGGGAGTCATGGAAAGGGTGAAACGCGTGTCGCTATCTCGGTGCTGACGTGGTGCCTTGGAGAATGAAGAAGAGGAGGGGAGAACGATGACGAGATGGTAGAGAAGAGAAAAGAAGAGAGGAGAAAGCGGAGAAAGAAGAAGAAGAAGAAGAAGAGATATACGCGCGTCGAGCTCGCGCGTGTTAAAGAGACATCCGGGGACAGAGAACTATAAAGTTAGAAAGAGAAAGAGGAATTACGTATAACAAGAGGGAGAAAGAAGGAGGTGGTATAAGCGGAGGAAGAGGAGTGCGCTGGCGCGCAGCTTCTCGCGTGGTAGTCGTGTGCGCGTCACACGTCTCTGCTTGATGCGCGCCTGTGCGCACACGGGCCAAGGACTGGGACAGAAGAGGAGACAGACGGGGGGTTGGTTGGTTGTGGTGGTGGTTGCCAAAGAGAGGGTGGGAAAGAACGTTGTGCGTTCTCGCGCAGTTTGCCGTCGCTGGTCGACGACGTTCGCGCGCCCTTTTAGACTTGGTTGTCTCTCCTCTTGGTGGACGTGTTGGAAGAGATTAGTTACAATAAAAAAAAACCTATATGTATAATTAAATAGAAAAAGAGATAATAAATAATAATAATATAAAAAAGAGGAAGATCGAGATTGACGAGGAATCTATTAATAATTAATAAAAGGTTTTTCCGCGTTTTTGGTCTCGTTTAATAAGAGTGATTAAAATATTTTATTATTTTTCTTTATTTTCAATAAAATTAATGGGATAATATTATTGGTGGAACGTTTTTGACATAATGTTGGGGTGCTGCGGCGTTTTAAAGATGGCGCCGAGGAAGGACGATTTCCGCGTGGTGAGGAAGGATCGTTCGTAAACGGTGAGTGGTTGTGTGGTATGGAAGAAGAATACGAGGTGATAAAAGAGAGAGAGAGTTGTATCATTAAAGGATCGCTATTGGTGCTGCTGAATAGCGCCGGGTACGTTCGTTTTGAGATTGAGAATAAGAAGAAGAAGAAAGAGGAGGAGGAAGAAAAGGTGGTGGTGGTAGTGGTGGTGAAAAAAAAGGAGGAGGAGGAGGATAAGGTAAAAGAAGAAGAAGAAGAGGAAGAAGAGGTAAAGAAAGAAGGACTTAAAAAAGAGGGAGGTTCGTTTGTTCTTCTTCTTCTTCGAAAGAAGAGGAGGAGGAGGAGGACCGGTGTTCGGTGCCGCCTCGGAATTCTCCATTCGAAGGAGCAGCTTAACGATAAGTACCGAATTAGAGGAGTAGGAGGAGGAAGAGGAGAAGGAAGAGGAAGGCCGGAAGGAGGTGCGTCGGCCTTTCGGATGTCGGCGTGCTGCTGCTGCTGCTTCCGCGACATCGACGACGACACCTCGTGTTTCGAGGATCGTTCGCCGTCGAGTTTCTTTACTGATATAAAGGTGATAATATATATGTATATAAGTATATACACATGTACTTACTAATTATATATTAATAGATACCCCTATATACACGAGTATATATATATATATATATATATATGTGGATGTGTATATGCATATATATATAGATACATGTCATTTAAAAAAGCTCTAAAAGAAAATGAATCTACCCAACCGACGTGGACGATTACCGTTTTGTCCAGGTCGGTTGCGGATCGATTTCCTAGTGGCGCGACCGAACGCCAGAGGGGGAAAGAGAGAATGAGGAAAAGAGAGCGAGAGAGAGAGAAGGAACGGCTTGAGAATGGCAGAAAGGGTGAGACGGAACCAGGCAGTACCACCGAAAACGGGGGTTGGGACGCGTCGCGTACGAATCTCGCGCTTGTGCGCGTCTATGTTTCTGACCAGTCAAAGAGACCGCCGTGAAAAAGAGAAAGAAAGAGAGAAAGAGGGAGAGAAAAAGAAAGAGAGAGAGAGAAAGAAGGGGGAGTGAATTTAGGATCTTTAAAAATGGTTTCCACTTGGAAGGATGTCTCGAGCAAAATAGTGAATAACGTGTCTGGAAATTTGATCGATTAAATTCAATGAAATCACGTTATTCTGTAATTTTCTTTCATATTTTTTGTTATTATCGAACATAAGTTTCAATGTATTAGTATCGGACGTTTAAAAAAATAGTTTCAAGTGGTTATTCTTTTTTGCGAGTAATTCAAACGATTTAGTGATCATTTTCTAACGAGAAAGAAGATAAATTCCTGTTCACCACGAGGACGAGGGCGAGGGCGACTCTCAGTGACCTCTGGCGATAAAACGATCATGACTGTTTGGAAAAGAGGGTTGAACGCCGCGTGTATGCTGAAACATTAGCGTGAATCGGTTTCTCTCTCTCTCTCTCTCTCTCTTACTCTTTTTCTCTTTCTCCATCTTTTTCTTTCTCACTAATACGATCCGGTTTCGGTGGTAAAAGATCAACGTAGCTCACCCACCTTCGCTTTGGTCATTTATTGAGACCACTGGTGTGTCCGACCTCACCGAACAGCAAAACCTCCTCGTTCCTCCCTCTGACCCTCTTACGCCCTCTGATTCTTGTCGGTCGATAGACCCGACTCACAACGTACCTTCTCCATTCTCTCTCTCTCTCTCTCTTTCTCTTTCATTCCCTCTTTACCCCCTCTTTCTTTCTCATTTTCTCACTCTCTCACATGCTCTCTCTTTCTCTTTATCTTTTTCTCTATTTGTATTATGATTTGGAGTTCTTCGAAATACTGTTTTCTTAACTCTTAACTTTCATTGGTGTCGATGAAATCGCCATTTCGTGTGTACAGGATTGGCCAAAAGCTTAGATATATAATTTACATGTTAACAGCTTGTCTGCATCCAGAACGATTATGTATGTACTTACCTACTTCATTCAACAATACTTATAATCCGAATAAATTTAGAACAGTCAATCGAAAACTTTCGACATTGATGAAATTAAAATGTCTCAATTTACCTTACACTTTTTGTGTCGTTGTTTGTGTAGATTCGAAAAGATCATCGTTCAAAGACAATCTCATCTCAATCTAGTTCAGTTTAGTTTGACCTTACTTCTTCCTCCGTTGTTAATCATTTAATCGTAGCTACAAAACGTCGTCGGATCCGAACGAAAATATTATAAAATTGACGGTCGTAAGATTAACTACGGTGTAAGAGAGAAAAATTAGGTTCATAATAGCTTTGCTCTATTATAAACGGCTACCGTTTTATCCTCGCAATGATCAATTCCTACGTGGGAGTCAGGAAACAAGAGTTTCCTGTACGCGTTCAAGAATCCGAGATATCTCGAATAAATTTCTTTGATCGTCCCGCGAATTTCATTTAACCAACTGGTTAGCCCACGTTTTTTATTTTTTCGTTACTCTAACGTAAAGGTCTATAATATCTTGGATAAAGAAGGAAAAGTTCAGGGTAATTGGTGGGTTGTCGTCATCATCTACGTCGCCATTATTGTTGTCGTTGTCGTTGTCGTCATCGTCATCGTCGTCGTTGTGGTCGTGGTAGTTATTGTTGCGACATAGGGTTACTTTCGTCGTTAAGGGAAATGGACGAGTTGGCGACGTTGTGTCTACTCGTCTGTTCCTTACCTTGATGATTCCTTCTGTCTCAGGGTGACGACCCCAATGGGGAGCTTGTCTCCCCTTTTCTACTTTGACTCTATTATTTATGTGGGAAAGAGAAACCGCGAATATAACAAAAAACAACACAGAAAAAACTTATCGAGGGAGTTAGTTAGCCGTACCGTTTAAAAATGAATCGTTCAATATTACGAAGGGTGTATCCCTTTAAAATAAACCTTTTAGTAGTAGCCCTCTTCGTTAATACAATTGAATTGCTTGTTTCCTGTGTCTCTGTTACAACGTTAAGCCCCCAAACGTATATCGTTTTCTCTTTACTTTATCTTTTTTTTGTTTTCACGACCCATCTTTTTTTTCGTGGTCTTCTATTTCATGCGTGTTAATTATCAGTTAATCAAGTACACCTATTACTATTGCAAAATCTAGAAAATTTTTCTCTTAATATATTTAAAATATAAACTCAAGTACTTTTAATTATTTTTTTCATATTTTCTTTTTGATATATAAATAATGCATTAATGTATTCAACAAATATATTTAATTTTTTCATATTCAAAATTTCTCAAACACACACACACAACAAAATGTACGTAAGTACATACACATTCCCATACGTTCACACGTACCGATACGAGTTAAAACACAAATATTGACTCCATTAATTCTTTAATTGACTCAAGTGTTAGATTATTGTAAGAGAACAAAATTACAAAGAAAAGATAGAGAAAGAGAGAAACTCATGAAATTTCGACACGATGTTCATCGATAGTTAAAACTTTTTAAGAAAAAATGAGATTATATTATGGAAAGGAGAGAACACATCCAATATCTTCTCTATCATATTCGTAGATGAAAAAGGAGACCGATCGTATCCCGGTGAACTTCGTGAGGACCTAGTTCATGTGAATGGCACGAAGTCGAGGAAAAAGGACTACGAGACACGACAAGCTATTCTAAATCCAGCCACGTGATATATTCCTTTCTTTGTCCTTCCTTTTTATCTTTTATTATCCTCCCTTTTCCATGTCTCTTTCTTTCTCTTTGAATATTTTATTTATCACACTCACAATCTTTCCAGCTTCCCCCTTAAACTGTGTTTCACTGAACATTAGTGATCACGAATGAGGATAGGTTCGTCGAAAAGAAATACAATAATAGGATAAAGATAAAAATAAAATAAATGAAATAATTATAATAATAATTCTTATACCTATAAACGGCAAAATAAGTGTCATTATCAAACACATTCGAGATAGAGAAAGCCAAGGATGGCGATAAAAAGTCGCGAAACTAAAAGAGAGAGACGACGTGGCTTTGAATTCTTTTACCTTCCTCGTCTCAACGTTGGCAACTACGTGCGAAGTAAGACAACAGTGAGATCTTATTGCAAGTCTGTCCGATCGATTGAGACCGGCACCAATAAAATCGGCTACAACGGAACCAGAAACGGCGGAATCAACGATAGCAACGGCTTCGACTGCACTTATACCTCTTCGATCAGTGGTATTATCAGAGACAACAAAAATAACCAAAACAACATTAATAACAACAAAAACAACTACATCAACATCAACAACTTCTACTTCTTCTCCGGAAGTGGTTACACCGATTGAGAGAGATCAACGTACTAGATTTCTCGTATGCTCTCTCTTTGCCTCTATTCCTCGCACGATTCGTGACAAACGTAAGTCCCTAAATCACCCTTCTCTTCCTCTATTTCTATTTTTATCCATCTATCCTTATTCTTGATATGTACATGTGTTACAAGGTGAAAGATCGAAATTGAAGAATGTCACATGGTGAAAGACTGAATATTTGTACCATGTGAATCTTAACATTCTCCAAGTTCGTTCTTTCATGGTAACATACATATACTCTAATTTTGAAACTTTTCAATCCTTTTATCCAAGCTATTCCTTTATTTCTTTTACTCGATCATTTATCTTGATTTAAACTGTCGATTTTTTTGCCACCCAAGAGATTCTCTAATATCTAAAAGCTTCCCTTGGAAAAAGATTATTTTCTATCATAGAATTTTTATATTGTAGAAAAATCCTTATATTGGTAAGCTCATCACACACACACACACGTATGAAAGATTATTTGTTATCATCAAATTTTATATCTTAGATAATCTTTGCGTCGAAAAGCTTTCTTCTCGTAGAAAAATTATATTTTAGGTATTTTAGATTTTGTTAATTTTTTCAAATCTTTGTTCAATTCTTTCGTTTATACGTAATATATTTTTCTAATTGAAATCTATATCTATATGTATATCTTTCTTTCGTTAGAATTCATTCTCCTTTGAGTGGGTAAGTGTAAGCACGATATCCCTCCAGTTTTATAAGTCAGTGTTAATGCTCTTTAACGCGTCATCCTTCCGGTGACGTACAGCTGCTCGTTGCTCGTTGACCGAACACGACTAAACGGAAGTACGATGAGAAAGGAAATGGCGTTTCATGACGTTCTCCATGTCGAGTGACGTAAATGAAAAGAAAGAGAGGAAAGAAAAAGAGAAGAAGAAAAATAAGCAAGAAGAAGTGAGAGTATGTGTGTGAGAGAGAGAGAGAGAGAGAGAGAAAAAAAATTAGAAAAATCTTATAAAACGAGTTCAAGTTTTCTTCACTACGTCAGATTTATGGCAAAAGAAAACATCTCATATAAAACGAGTTCAAGTCATTTTTCTTGTCTTCTTCTTCTTCTTCCTCTTCTTCTTCTTCTCAATCTAAGCAAATACTTTTTCCCTTTTACATTTTTAGTTATGAATTATTAAAAGAAGATGATATACAAAAAAATAACAAGAATTAATCGTTTATATTCTTTGAACTCATTTTTTAGAGTCGTACGTGTCGCTAAGTTACGTCAGAGTTTGCATACACGATGTGGTTGGCTGCAATTTTGCAGCTGACTTTTCTTCTTTCGTCAGAGCAGAAAATTTTCTCGACGATAATATATAATTTAGAATTGAAAGTCTCGTTTAACAATTTTGGTAACTCGTAGAAAGTCAACGAAATATTCAATGAAATTCGATAACGTTCGTTTGATGCCTTTTACGAAAGAAAAAATAAAAATAAAATCTAGAAAAGGTGAACTAGTTTAAATTGATTGACTAGGTCAAAACAATCCATCTTTTTAACAGCGATTAAATGAATGTCTTTCATTTATTTTACATCTTCGAAATGAAATACACGTGTTCTTGATAAATTTAATTTTGAAAATTTCTACATAAAAAAAAAAGAAGAGGTGTTCATCGTATTTTTAAAAAGATATCTTGAAATTTTACGAATGACATTAAATCGCGTTTTTTTTTCTTTCACGATTACGTCAGAATTAAAAGAATTTTTGGATAGAAAATGATTAGTCATAGATTGTGACTATTTTTAAATATATTTTACGAACGACTGCTCTAGCGCACACGTAGTATCACTTTGTACACTCATTCTCATTCTTTTTTTTTTCCAAATAATTCTTATGCCGATGTTTCTTTTTCGAAATGCCGAAGGCTACAATATCTGAACCGATACAAAAGGTGGTAAGAGTTGACAAAGAGGCGTGTGATTATCGATCCGTCAAGTTAACAAGTACTACCGAGCGATCTTATTTTCTGCTTTCGTTTCATTGCAATTCTATGGAAAAAAGAAATAAAAAGCATCGTGATTTTGGTCTTTGTTCAAAGTACGTGTCCAATTACACATTGGACAATTTTTACAATTTTTTCTTTTCTCCCAAACGAATTTGTCTCACTTTGAGAAAAATTTGGCAAATAAATTTGGAAAGAAGAAATTTCATGAAAAGAAATAAAAATTCATTCACACAGAAAACGTTAGCCCTCTCTAATTCTGTGTCATTTGAAGATTGCGTTATTAAAGTACATCTCTTTTGTTATTTATTACATATCTTTGTCTTCCGTCTAATCAAATCTAATTGGCCAAGAAGAGATTGGCTCTAATCATGTTACGAAAAGTCGATAATCAAGATAGGTCTCTCGATAGAAGCGATACACGCGGTACAATGAAGAAACCTTAGGAAGGCCTTGACATATGCTCTCGTTTACTTATGTTAGTTCTTTCTTATGCGCGGGAACATTTAAATAGTGCAAAGTATGAGTTTATCGACCATGTCCTAAACATTTCTTGTGGTACTTCGTTAGAAGGGCGTGATTTTCAATACCATTTATTATTTATTTAGATCTTCATATACATTTGTTTTATTTATGTCATTTTAATCAAGTAATATGCTCATTAAATAGATTGACCCTTTCGCCATTTTTTTAGAAACGATAGCTAAATGTTTTTTTTTTTTATTACTTGTAGTATATATATATATATATACATATATAATACATATATATTTTGTTTTTTATTTGCAGAAATACAGAGGACGAGTTTATCTCGCAGGATGGATTCGTGCGGGATCTACTTGTCTCAGCTACGAGCAATGCTCGTGAGAAATCTTCTGCTGAAGAAACGTGAAAAGCGGAAGACCACCGCGGTACGTTTATCACATAAATATACTTCTTACTATTTTTTATTTTTTATGAATTATTATTATTTTTATATTTATACATATTCTCCCCTAAGAAAATGTATGTTTTATTTTAATTATGATGTTGATTTATTCGATTTCTCGTACATCCTTAAATATTTATTTGAAAATATCGTACATGATTGTTCGTTCCACTGAAAGAATAATTAATTAGGCACAAGGAAACTTGAAATTATTCATGAATTTAATCAACAAAATATTTCTAATTCTTAATATTGATAAACATGATTAATATACATAAGTTTTATAAAGTGTAGTTAGTAAAACTAAGCTTTGCTATTTAGATCAATGATTAAATGAATAGAGAGAGAGATCCGCTTATGCGTTTGCACTTGTTAATAGCTTATGCACGTGGATTAACAGTACGCATTGATACTAGTAAATACGATAATGACAAAGGAATGTTATAACATCCGATGAGACTATAACGTCATGTTGTATAATCAATCTACTTGGAAAAGTATCATATGTTTCTTTTCAACGACGTTAAATTCGATACATATGTATTATACATACTTATTCATGAAGAAACGTATAATAACGCGTATCCATCATTTAATACGGTGTAATAAACTAAAATGAAACAGATCAGATAAAAAAAAGAAAGGAAAGAAAGATTTTTTGCCGACGAAAACTTTACGTGTAACACACACAATGTATAACTGTCCTTCTCGTGATATATGAAGCAGAAAAGAATTTAAAAATCTAATAAATTTTCGATTGAGGGTTGTTTGGTCAGTGGTGCGTGTGTTTGGTGGCACGATTTCATTTTCTTATGAAAAAAAAAGTGGAACAGGGGTAGGGCAATAGGTAAGAAGATGGGTAGAATTTGGCAAACGTTATCGAATAATCGAATGATTGCTCAACGAATAAAAATTGTTAAAGTTTTGACGAAAATAACGAGTCATTTGGTTTAAATAAATTTTGAATTTCTTTTATTTTCATGATTTTATTTTTCATATCATTCGTCGATAAATGAATATTAGGACAAATCAAATGAATAATCATTCTCGTTTATATCAAAGCTTTTTTTCAATATCATCAACGTTGATCACGACTGTATAGTTGGCGTGTGTAGTTTATTCGTTTAAAATACGTACATTTATACTTTACTCTCCCACGTTGATCACTCTCGGTAGGAGGATCCTGTTTGGAAATACAAATATTCAAATATGTATACACGTTTTCACACACACACACACACAGCAGCAGCAGCAGCATATATATGTATAAATGTTGCACGTATACACAAATTTGTAGAAACACATCGTGAGCTCTTGTTCCGGCGATTAAAGCGTCAGCTCGAAAGTGGAACTTGAAATAAAATAAATGTTCGGGGAATAAGCAGGAAAAATCAATGATATTTCACGGATTATTTTTAACGGGAGAATCATCGAAGCGAGGAGGCTTGTTCACGAATCAAAAAATGTTGAAAAAAGGAGTTAATAAAAATCTATAATGAAGAGATGAAAGCACTAAACACAGAGARAGAGAGATGGAGAAAAAAGAAACGATCGTTGGTTCGTGCCACGTCAAATTTTCTGCTTAGAAAATTCGCGAGGAATACGAAAATAGAGGAACATCGAAGATCGATCGTAGAGCCTGGATAAACTTACGATACCACGGATAAAAGAAAAGATCGATTGAAATTTTACATGCACCGTGTATGAACTTTGACTTGTTGAGAATAATTAATGAAAGTATTGTTTTAAACTATGACGAGATAAACCAATATATTTTTGTATTTTATTTTTTTTTCGAAAGAAAAATTCGTTATACTTGAAAGTCTTTTTTACACAGTTATTTTCTTATTCACGAATATTGTCAAACGATCGATATTGGCGAAGAATAAAAAATGAATAAAAATAATAATAATAATAATAATAATAATAATAATAATAATAATAATAATAATAATAATAATAATAANAAATGAATAAAAATAATAATAATAATAATAATAATAATAATAATAATAATAATAATAATAATAATAATAATAATAATAAGAAGAAGAAGAAGAAGAAGAAGAAGAAGAAATAAGGAAAGCGTTAGGGAGTGCCAAAGGATTTGTCCGCAATAGGAAGTGAAGTCTCTCTTTCTCTCTCTCGCTATGTGAGTTTGGAACAAACGGTAAAAAAGAAATAAAAAGTTTTAGATGGGTTTGTTCTATGGCGACGAAACGACTGCGTTTCACGGTTAGCCGCAGTAGCCAAGTACGAAACTACGGCGTGCTGCCAGTCGCAGCAGTGCGCTGCCATTTTTGCGTGCGTACCGTGCCAACTGGGCCAAGGGTCGAGGAGGAGAAGAAGAAGAAGAAGAAGAAGAGAAGAATCGTTTATTGCTGCTCTACTATTAGTACTAGTAGTAGTACTACTACTAGTATTATTAGTAGTAATAATAGTAATAGTAGTAGTAGTGGATGGTAAAAGGGTAGATGGATTTTAAGCAAGACTTCCATTTTCAGGTTTTTTCCTTTTGCTTTTATTTGTCTTCCATTTGTTATCTTCTTCTTCTTTTTTTCATTTTTCTTTTTCTTTTTCATCCTAAGTTAGATTTTATTTTTCTAGACCATCCGTGACACAACACAAAAAGGGGGGGGGGAATAGAAAAAAACAGGACGGATATTATATTTTGGCTCGAACAACGCATGATCGATAATATCCTCTTCCTGTCCTATAATGATATTATCGAAAAAAAAATATAATAACAAGGGAAAAAAAAGTACATAAAACTATATATCGATGTTAATACGAGGAGTTGGATATATAAATAAAGTTAAAAATTTTATTAGCTTTCTTCTAAGGTAGTTATAAAAAATGTTGTATTCGATGGAACAAATATCGTTGATCGTTCCAATTCTTTTTCCCAATCATTTTATACGCGTTCCAATTCCTTTTTAAAATGTTTTACGATGATTTAAGGATTGAATTAACGAGCTGATTCGTAATGACGCGCATTAAATAACAGCCGAGGAAAGTAAAATAGAGATAAAGTGAAAAGGGGGAGGAGGATGGAGAGAGAGAGAGAGAGAGAGAGAGAGAGAGAGAGAGAGGAAGAGATCGTGTGCCAATTCAATTTCAATATCTACATGTATACCAATGATATAGCTACTGCTATTCTCTCGAAAGTTATGGATGACATCGAAAGCTCTCTCTCTCTCTCTCTCTCTCTCGTATTTGGAGAAATTATCTTCGACGTAGGGGGAAAAAAAAAAGAAAAAACCGGAGGTGTTGATTTTTTCAAACGTCACCTTTTACTATCATCCTTCGATCCCTCATCCCATCCCACCCCATCCCTCTTTCCACCGTAGATATGATACTGCTTTCCATCTTCGTTCCTAAGACATTTTTACGCGTGCTCGATTCTTTCATTTTCTTTCAAGAGAAGACGTGGGTGTCGTACATTTGATGGATCGCCAAGATTGATCCTTCCTTCGATCTTTTTTTTYTCTCTCTCTCTTTTTTTCTCTCCTATTATTTTTTCTCTTCTTCTATTTTTTTTTTCTTTTCGAAAGAATAGAATAGAAAGATTTATTAAGGGGATGATCAAGAAGGACGATAAAGCCATGGTGGTGAGGGGAAATCACTTCTTTCTGGAGTTCCTTAGCTTATTTTCCATATTTCTAAAAATGCTAGGATCTAGTAAATTGGTAGGACCATTGTTCCATAGATTAGTAGAAATAGTCTCGGTTGGTTCGACTATGTTTGGCAAAAGATGAGGACCGACCAAGAAATAGACTTGCTCGACCCAAGTTGGCAGAGGTAAACCGACGACGCAGCATTGCCAAACAGGCAAACCAAGATGGACCAACATCATACGAAAGTATTTGGTAAAACTGTCGGCCAGATGATACCATCTATCGGTAGTTTCCTGATGTAGCCAAATTTCGGGTGACTTTTGTTCAACTTTGCTTGGATATGCCAAGTACACCTTAGCTTCTATTGTTGTAGGAAAGCATCTAACTATCTCGAAGAGTTTAGAACCACGTGGATTAGTCGTGGTAATCTTCGAAGTACCGGGAACAACGTTCTCTGTACTTCCTACGAATATCTCGACTTCCGGCTCGTTGTCGGTCCCTCTTTCATTCGAAACCAGACTCGTCATCGACGTTGTTGTCGTTGTTGTCGTTGTCGTTACACTTACACTTTGTTGTTGTCGATCCTTCCCAACACCGAGGTAACGTTTTAGAGACGACAGCTTGCCTATCTCCATTCGCCCTACCGGAAATTCTTCGCCTGTATACGAATGAGTGACTCTCTAATTCATTATCCCTCATATCTCAAACAAGCAATAATTCGATGTTATTGATATAGACAATTGACGTATACGATGTCCTTGAAAAATATATTCTTTAATAAAATAATTTAATACATAGAAAGAAATGGAAAAGAAATATGTCAAATGAAAATAATGAAATGATTATATCTTTATTTTACAAACGTCAAGTGAAGAAAAATAGAAAAGATAACTAAATTGTTACGAAAAAATATTTTACAACGAGACATATCTCATGCAAGGATAGAAGAAAGGAAAAAAAGAAAAATATGAAAATATACATACCGGCTATCTCGAGATTCCACTGTAGTAGAAAACCATCGATCGAAGCATAGAAATTCTTAACGTCTTCTGGCAGCACGCAGCCGTGTCGTTGCTCCCAATTCGCAATGGCGTTACGTTCGCAACCGTTACGCCTGTCTACGCGAACGTTTTTAACGCATGGCAAATTGTCGAGTATCTTGACGACACCTAATGTTAAATTTTCGTAAAAGGAATCCTCGGGTACGGCGTCGACGAAAAATGACATCGTTTCACTACGTTCGCGAGAATCCATCTTTGATTTTCTATTGTAAAAAAAAAAACTGTCTGCGCCAGTTCTTTCCGACAGGATTTCCGACAGGTGAACGAAGAAGAAGCTGGCTGGCTGGGCTACTCGAAAATATTGCTTTCGTTTAACTTGTTTATCGTCATGGCAACGGTATAACAAAGTTGAACACACCGGTTCACCGGTGGTTTCCTATTTACCCTCGAAGTAACGTTCAACACGAGCGTATCGAACACGACGGCTGCTTGTTCCTGTGCATACGATTCTCATCAAACAGATACACATGTCCACAAAAGGGGAAGATATTTTTTCAAGGAACAAGGAGGGTTCGAATCATGCGAGGAAACCTCACCCTTATGAAAAGAGAAAAAAAAAGAGACATGAAACAAAATTAACCTATGTATTTCAATTTTACATGGGAGTTACGTTACTCGTAACATATGATTTTCAGCTACCCTTCATTATCTTCCATCGTTATTGGTGGGACGAACTTGAAGGGGATCGTAAGGATTAGTCATAAAAACCTTTCATTGTTCCCTAGAAAATGTGGGAGTTTTACGAACAAACTTTTACTCTCTGACTCTATTTCATTTTATTTTATTTTCTATTTTTAACATCAAATGATGAATGCTAATGTTTCTTTTATGACGTTAAATAATTAATCTGAAATAAGCTGAGAATGTAATTAAATGATATTTACGAGATCTTTTTTTGATTTACACAATGAATTACTGTTTTATTTTTATTTTTATTATTATTGTAGGAGATCTTCCTGCCTCTTTACACTTTAGGAATTCTAATAGTGATAAAGGTGTTGATACCTAATCCAAATTATCCTGCAATGACGACGAGAAGGCATGAAGAAAGTATATTCGAGTTATTTAATGGTTATAAGAATAATACGATAGCTGTGGTACCTAATTCGACAGAAACTCTCGTAAGTTTTCATTAGATACGTATAAAAATATACATGTGTCTCGTAAAACCTATTCAAATCTTTTGATAGCATCGATTCGTCTTCTAGACCTTCTTAAATTCGATGAACACGCTATGGTTGTCTATGTGGGACCGCTCTACGAAATTACCTTTGAATTTCATGATATTCGATACGAAAGATGATCTACAGGCAGCTTATTGGAGAGATCCATACAGTATACCTCTGGCTGTGATCTTCGAGGACTCTCAACCGATCTCTCAACGTCTTCTGTAAGACTATTTTTTACATGTATATACATTATACATACATTTTCAGCCAAAAGTTTCGAATAACTACGTAAATTCAAAAGAAATAGTATAAATAACCCCTTAAGCAGATTTACGAATCAATAAAAACTTATTAGTAGTATGTTTAACATTTTTTGATCAAATAATGAATATATTTCTTTTCTTCGAATTTTCTTTTTCATCAAAATGAAAAATAATGATTCGTCGCAATTAACCCAAACTAAATTGAATTTGGGTTAATCGAGTAAATCTCCAAAATTAACGGTCTTCCTGTGATTCTGGTCATACTGAACATTTCACAAATCAACAAGTAATTTCGAAACTTTTGACTATAATTGTGTAGATAGATTGCTATTTCAAAGTTGAATGTATTAAATTGTTACTTTGATACGATTATTTGCATTCACGAAAAGCTATTCTTTTTCTTCCATTCTTTATTTGTTTTTTATTATAAACCAAATTGAAGGGTGGTTAAGAGTAAGTGACTACTTGTATCTTTTAGATACGAGATTAGAACAAATCCATCGTATACGTCACCTCCTTCGCCTACTGAACTCTATTCCGCTCCGGTTACTTGCCGAAAGGACACCAGCCATTGGATGGGTGACGTTCTGTCGATAGAAACTGGCGGATCATGTCCCGTGATTAACTACTTGCATTCTGGCTTCCTAGCTTTGCAAATGCTAATGGATATTACGAAGATAAGGGTACGTCAGTTACTTATAGTCTTGGATTATATTGCTTACTTTTTCTCTTTCTCTCTCTCTCTTGTTCTCTCTTACGAAATAGATCTTCTAATGTATTACTTCCTTCTTTACTACAGCTTGACACGCAAAACATCGAAGTAACCATTCCGGATATAACATTAGAAATGTTTCCGAAAGAAGCATTTACCGCTGGTAAGTTAACTCTCTTTCTCTTCCTCTCTTTCTCTCTCTCTCTTTTTTCAAAGCTTATTTATTTTCCTTAAAGAAATGATGATGGAATAATGTTTTTTCCTTAATGCAACATATATATTTTTTAGATTGGATGTTGGCTTTTAGAGTGGTTATTCCTTTGTACATGGTCTTAGCACTTTCACAGTTCATTACTTATCTCTTGATATTAATCGTCGGTGAAAAAGAGAATAAGATTAAAGAAGGAATGAAAATTATGGGTCTTAAGGACTCTGTATTTTGGTAAGTGAATATATTGTATAAATGATGATGAAACTAATAAATTCTAATGTATGCATTAAGTGCATTTAATATTGATAAATCGTTTCTTGTGCTTTAGGATATCCTGGTTCATTATCTACAGTATCTTTGTATTGTTACTTTCTGCAGTCGCAGTTATATTACTCTTCACTCTACAAATGTTTCAGCATACGCACTTTTTACCGATATTTCTCCTTGTAGTACTTTATAGTTTTTCCGTCATCATGTTTGCCTTCATGATAACACCATTCTTTGACAAATCTCGAGTAAGTATTTATACGTTAGGATGAATTAACGTTAAAATTAAATAGATAATTTACGATCGATTTTAATGTAACATTATTAGCCAAACATTTCAAATTTCAAAGCGAACATCTCATACTCGTATCTTGTTTTAGACTGCCGGTGTCCTTGGAAACTTTGCAGTAACGATACTAAGTTTGATGTACTTCATTCAAGTATTCGTAGACGATTCTAGCTCGATCTCATTTTGGTTGGTATCACTTATAAGTCCTACGGGTGTTGCATTGGCCATGGACAAGGCAAGTTTTTTTTTTTAAACGTTTAATCAATAATAAAATCTTCGTAGAGATAAATTTTGTTTGTTATTAATTACGAGTTATTTATTAGGCCTTAGTCCTGGACTTACTAGGAGAAGGAGTCAATTTTGATAATCTTTGGTCCGGTCCTGGTATGCCTTTCGGGGGAAGTCTCATTATGATGACTTTAGACATATTCTTATATGCTTCCTTAGCATATTACTTGGACTCGGTTATTCCAAGTATGTTTAACGAATAATGTGTTTGTTTTTTTCTGATCCAGTAAAAGACGATTATCTTTAATGACATTTTGATTAATAGGCGAATACGGTACGAAAAGACACCCGTGGTTCTGTTTCACGCCAGGATTTTGGTGTCAACGTAAAGTTCAAAGGGTACCATCGTCTAACGGGGAATCCAATTCGTTTATACCCGGCGAGGAAACAAATCGAGACGTTGAACCGGTTGTTCGTGAGATGAAAGGAAGAGAAGCGATTAGAATCGTAGATTTATTTAAATCTTATCAGAAATGTCGCAAGCCTGAAATTAAGGCAGTCAATGGTATCAATCTAACGATTTATGAGGGACAAATAACAGCTATACTGGGACACAATGGTGCCGGTAAAACCACGTTGTTTAATATACTCACGGGATTGACATCGCCAACAGCCGGTACAGCTTTGATTTTTGGATATGACGTACGAGATTCAAACGATATGCAGGTGATTAGAAGTATGACAGGTGTATGTCCTCAGCATGACATTCTGTTTGATCTTTTAACACCTAGAGAACATCTCGAATTTTTTGCTGCTGTACGTTGCATTCCAAAATCGATGATCGAATATGAGGTATGACAATATATAAAGTTTCTAAATAATTGAAGTTCATTTTTTATTCTTTTTCTTTTTCTTAACTATTATATAAAACGTTCAATAATTATGTCAAATATTACAGGTAAAGAAAACGTTAAAAGATATCGATTTGGTTGAAAAAGCAGATACTTTTGCAAAATACTTAAGTGGTGGTCAGAAGAGAAAACTCTCAGTAGGTATCGCCATTATCGGTGACCCTAAGATCATTATCCTTGATGAGCCCACAGCTGGAGTGGATCCATATTCAAGAAGACAAATGTGGTCTTTCTTGCAATCCAGAAGGCATGGTAAAGTCATTCTTTTAACGACTCATTTTATGGACGAAGCAGATATATTAGCTGACAGGAAAGCAGTTATAAGTAAAGGAAGATTGAGATGTTGCGGTAGTTCATTGTTCTTAAAAAACAAATTTGGCATCGGTTATCATTTAACGTGAGTATAAAATATAATATAAAATACGCATGTGTGTGTATATCTGTAAAAAACAAAAATTAATATTATGATTTAATTAATATATTGCAATTATTCTTGTTTATTATCATTCCAGTCTCGTACTCGAAGGTAACGCTAGGGAACATGCGATAGCGCGATTAGTATCGTCTCACGTAACGAAAGCCGAAAAAGCAAGACGTCATGGTCGTGAATTGAGCTTCATCTTGCCTCATAATTCAGTGGAAAATTTCGCCTCACTTTTTTCGGCTATCGAGCACGAAATCAAAACGAGATCGAGTAGGTTGGGTATCAGTAGTTATGGAGTATCTATGACGACCCTGGAAGAAGTATTTTTACATCTGGAAAAAGACGAGGAAACGGAGTGTACCATGGATAATCTGTCTAAGAAAATGGTTCGTAATCGTGCACTTAGTAGATCGTTGTCCTTGCAGTCGAAAAGTACATCGTACCAGAGTTTACAGAACGAAGGTGTTATCGTTCAAAATGATGGTCAAGCAAAAGGTAATTTTTTATATTTATTATATTTGTTAAATGCAAAATTAATTCACTATTTAATTCGTTAATTAAATATTTTGTTTTGCAATTATGTTGAATTACAGGAGCAGGTGATCTACCAGATGGAATTCACAATGATAGGAATCCTCCTGTTCTCGGCCTTGGCTTAGACCCCATCAAAATTCGGCCTAACTTCCTTCAAATTCTTTACGCCATGCTACGCCTAAGGATACTCAGGCTGTTTAGAAACATTCAACTACTTTACTTCACCATCATTGCTCCTCTTGCTCTCATAATCCTCGGTCTCTACATAAACAGTATTCAAACGGTCGATCTTAAAATGCAATCTCTTGAACTTAATAGTGGTACGTTTTTCTAATTTTGTACATATAATATAATATTTCAAGTATCATCGAAATATTTATTAACATTTAAGATATTGGTTCTCTCTCTCTTTTTCTGTACATTTTTTAGACACCTACGGCAATAAGACGAAAATTGTATATGTGAATAATACCAAAGTTGACATAACGCTTTTGATGGATGGTATAAGTCAAGATGTTAAGCACGTCGATGAATACGATGGAAATTTCGTTAGTTTGTTGAAAAGCGCACCACACATGGCAGCATTTAATATCAATGAATATAACTTTCCTAAAATAGGTTTAACGATCGTATATAACGATACTATGCAACATTCCTTACCCATCTTATTGAATGTACTTTTAAATACTTATTATAGGTATGTATATTATTCCTCATTCTTAAAACAAACAAAACAAAACAAAAATTACAAATTGCAGTAATTGTTGTAATAATTTCGTTACAAACAGATTGGTAGCTGGAAGGGACGATGTTACTCCAATTGAAGTAAAGACTCATCCGTTTCAACAGACATCACAGCCACAAGAATTTAACGTAGGCATTGCTAGCTCAGCATTATTAATTGGAATGGATTTTGTTTTATTACCGATCACGTTAGCAGTTGATATGGTTTACGATCGAGAAGTAAGGATAATTTCATTTAAAATATTATTTAATTAAAAAAAAAAAACAACGATATATTATATAAATATATATACCTATATAATTTAATTTTTAGATAAAAGCAAAGAATCAATTGCGCGTCAATGGTCTGTCATTTCCAATGTACTTCCTTTCCTATTTCATTGTCCTCGTCGGCCTGATGACATTTATTTGTTTATGCATCGTCGGCATTATATTTCTTTTTGACGTGCCTTCGCTTCAAGAACCACCAGCACTCATCACCCTTGGTGTCCTATTGATGTTATACTGCCCTTCGTCTATTCTATTCTCGACATGTTGGAGTTATATCTTTGATAAGATGGACTCTGCACAAAGTATTTTACCCAATATTGCAACATTCCTTGGACTTATACCGTTTCTGCTTGTCGTCATATTAGACATGCTAGGCGTCGGTAAATAACATATATTATTAATAATAAAATAATAATATATATGATATTATTATTTATTTAACAAATATAAAATATAATAATTTATTTAAGGTGGTACAGCAGCATTCGCTTTGCACGTGGTTTTTTCTCTGTTAAATACCATGTACGTGCCCTTCGCAGCGGTATACTATGTAGATCGCGTCCATTTAATGTGCTCCATCAATGCTGCTTGCCATCATTTAACGATGTCGGACTATCTTACTACAGAGATCATTTTAATGGCCGTTGGTGTACTCTTACATTGTCCATTATGGTTCTTTGTCTTGCTATTATTGGACATCAAGAAAAGCGGTGGTAACGTCAGCGATATCTTTAAACACTTCCTGGTAAGAAGATTTTTTCTATTTGTCTTTTTTTATCATTACGTAAATATATATGTACATACAAATAAATGTATAACACGTATGGTATGTTTGTATAGAGAAATGGTGGTTCTATTGGCGAGGAGATCATGGAAAATTCCGATATAGGCGAACACGAAGATTCTGACGTTAAAAATGAAAGACAGAGAGTGTTTAATCTTATTACGTCACCTTCCGTTCAACAACCACCTGTGGTACTAGTGCAGGTAAAATTATTTTCTATTGAAAATGATGAACATATTAAATATGATATAAGCATGATCTTGATCATGATTATTAAATACGTTAGAATCTACGGAAAGAATATCGTCAACGAGAAGCAGTTTCTTGTAGCTGTTGTACCAAACGGGAGGAAGAAGCAACACCACAAATGCAACAAAAAGTCGCCGTACGAAATCTATCATTGGCCGTTGAGCCAGGCGAAGTATTCGGACTGTTGGGTCATAACGGTGCCGGTAAAACTACCACAATGAAGATTATTATTGCAGAGGAAGCAGCGACACGTGGTAGAGTACAAATTGGCGGAAACAGTATTCACTCTCACATTGCAGAAGCATTCAGACAAATGGGATATTGTCCTCAACACGATGCCCAATGGAAAAACATTACGGTACGAGAACATTTGGAATGTTATGCAGCCATTCGTGGTGTACCTTGGGGAGAGATTAACAGGTAATTTTAAAACAACTTTTATCCTGTGTTTATAACAATAACTTTAATCATCTAACTAACGATATTATTTCAGAATTGTTGATCTCTATTTATCCGGTCTTCAAATACATGAACATGCCGATAAACAAACTCAAGAATGCTCAGGTGGTACTAGAAGAAAACTCAGCTTTGCAATGGCAATGGTTGGAGGACCAAAGGTTGTTTTAATGGATGAGCCCAGTACGGGTATGGATCCTAGGTCAAAGAGATTCCTATGGGATACCATTCTTGCTAGTTTCCAGGTACCATTGAAACAATAAGAACTTTCAATCGGTTTTTAATATATTTTTTTTTTTTATAATCTTCGTGAATTTGTTCAATAGGGCGGTCGAGGAGCAATTCTTACAACTCACTCAATGGAAGAAGCAGATGCATTGTGTTCCAGAGTCGGTATAATGGTCAAAGGTGAACTGAGATGTATAGGTTCGACGCAACATCTTAAAAATCTTTACGGTGCTGGGTACACTTTAGAAATGAAACTTTTGGGTGGCGACTGCACCCCAACTACGCCTTCCAGTGATAGATTATCTGCATTAAAAGAATTCGTTGCTGGTCTCTTTCCTGATGCAACTGTAGAAGAAAGTTTTGCAGACAGATTGGTATTTGCCGTTCCTCAACACGCAGTGAACTCGCTGGCCGAGTGTTTTATGCAGTTGGAGAAGGGTGAGAGAAAGAGAGAGAGAGAGTATTTTTACATTGAAAAAAAAAATAATTAATTTTAAATACGCTTATGGAGCAAAAAAAGTAAAAAGAATAATAATTATAAAATTTTTAATTGCAGCCAAGCAAGAGTTGGATATTGAAGAGTACAGTTTCAGTCAAACTACGCTGGAACAGGTGTTTCTTAAGTTCTCTCATTACGATGAGAGCAATAGTGGTGAATGACGATCTAGATATTCAGTGTGTTAGTATCCCGTTTTTAATTATGAACTTGCTATACTTTCAAGATTGCTCAATAACGCGCGAGAGTATTAAAAGTAATTGTTTTTATCTCTACGAATGAAGAAAACCGAAACGAAAATGATATTAAAAAAGTTATTTACGTTGTGAGAAAAACAATATCACGACGATCGGATAATATTGCACTAAAAATGCGAGTACGAGCGATGTTAAAGAAACAAAAAAAATTATTTTCTTTCCATAAGTTCATAGTTTAATAATTTACAAAATTATAATAATCGTCTATCCTTTATTGATATATTTTTATTATTATTATTAATTATTATCTAAACATTACATCACAATGATTCATTACATGCACGACCTTTTCCTCTATGAGGATTCAGTGGCATACATTAAAATGTTTTTATCTAATAGGAAGGGTAGTATTGTCCCAAATCTGTAATTGAATTTAGATTAAACTCGTATTCTTGTTAAATAAATCATTCAAAGGATATTGTATATACATTATCTTGAAATATGCTTTTGTTAGTACTATAAACCATGTAACACATAATTGCACAATTAAAGAAAAGCAACTATTTAATACGAAATTTTCGCTGTCGAAATATAAGCTAACATACAATAAATACATGCATTCATAAAATAAATACATAAATACATTAAGCAAGTATGGGTTCTAATTTTAGGGCTTCCTGAATAAAAGATTTTTGTAAAAGCGAATTCATTTGAGAATCTTAGGATATACAAAGAAAAATAATAAACTAGTAATTGGAAGGGGTTTTGGTATCCATGATCCCACCACCATGACTGTATGTCACTGTTAGGATCGTATATCAACTGATATAATATTTAAACATACTACGAGTATACTGCGAGTATATACAACAATTAATATTGATATTATAATGAAATCGTTTATTTCTCGTGCTCGTATTTTGGTGCATCGTAAATTAGACGTTTGCGTAAAAATACTTCTGTGTTATCTGAGCAGATAATTAAGTGTTAATAATTAGCATCTTGTAAATATAGTCGCAAAAGGATAGTGTTCGAGCGCCGATTACAAAAAGATAAAAAAAAGAAAATAAGTTCCGTTTTCATTGATAACACGAACAAAAAATACCAATTTAATAATCTAACATACAATTTATACTGATTTCATCGTTTCGGTATTATTTTACGCTCTCTTTTTTTAGATACCAAAAGAAATACTCGCGCAGCGGTCTCGTAACAATATTGCATTGGAATTGGATCCTATAATGTATCTAATGTTAGTCACAAAAATATGACGTAATGTTTATGATCATTAACAGCGAGGAAGCGCAGATAAGTCTCTTCTGCGTGTAATATATACATATACATAACACACACACACATACATACATACATACATAAATACGAACATAACAACATATATATCAATTTATTTAATTTTAATGCGACAATTTGTTATCCGCAAACGTATGAGAAGAGCATTTTACCCCGATATAGAATCGAATAAATTTTAATCGATTTGAATACGATGACGTATTCGTAAATAATTCAAGAAAAAAAAAATAAATAAATAAATAGTCGAGAAACATTGACGAAAAACTTTTACGTAATATTATCGATCCAAGAGAAATGGCATACATACAAAAAAAAAAATAGAATTATAGTAATTATGTATCTAATAACGTTTCTTCTCCGTCTGTCTTATGGTCTTTTATCAAGCTTTTTTTGGATCACAAGTCAGAAGGATACAATAGGTCGTTATTTATTGCCTCTTTAGGATGTAAAACGATGATAATGATGATAATGAGGATAATAATGATGAAGATGATGATAAAAATGATGAATTAAGGGAATGCAAAAATTTTATAATTCCGTTTAGATTTATGAGACGTACACATATAGAAAAGGATCTCGCATGATCCAATTGAGTTGAGATATCGAAACGAATAGTTGGTTGATTTTCGGTTGGCAAAAATTTGAATTATTCTTGAGTACCATTTAGATCTAACCGTTCAATTAAGTATAAATACTTTGAAAGTTTGATCAACGTATACTCTCGAAAATTCAATTTATTGCTATCTTTTTTATCGCCTACGAAACGTCATAATGATTGATAAGAAAATTGCTGCCGATAAAAATAAATATATATAAATATTTATATATATATTATATAGATATATATGTGTGTTTATGTATATACAAGATGGTTCGCTAAAATGATAGATTCTTTTTTTTCTTTAAAAATATCATCGATTGATTCCGTGATCCTTATATTATACGTAGAACAAGTTTCGCCTAGTTGTACGGATCAAACAACGAACGTTATTTGAAAGTGAGTTTATTTAATGAAAAAATCCTTATCATTATTTGTACAAAATTACACCTTGCGACGTTAGAGAAAATGTGAAAGCCTTATAATTAGTTCTTCATCTTTGATCCTTTCATCTTTTAAAAAATAATGAAAAGTTGTTCGTTGAAAGCAAGTGAACGGTCGGTGAACCATCCTGTATATCATCAAGGGCTCCTTAATCGTAATACTGGATCCAAGATCTAATTACGAAGGTAAAAAGCAAAATAAGAAAAGGGGGAACGTCTCAAAGATAAGAGAGAAAGAAAAATAAATAAATAAAGAAAAAAAGAAGAAATATAAGAAAAAGAAAATTAGCCAAACGTTAGAAAAAATAATTACATGCTCTTTTGAGGCTTTTGAGAAAAGAAAAAATTAATAAAAAATAAAAATAAAATAAAATAAAGGAGAGCTCTCGTTTGCAGAATCGCGCCCTATGTCTCTCTTAGATCTTGATGGCGCTGCGATCGCGGCGGGAAAAATTCGAACGCGAGTTTCGGGCGTCGTTCGGAGGACTGAATGAAACATTTTTGTAGATGATATAATATATATATAAATATATACATAAATAGTGTAGGTAGTTAATATTTGAATCTCGTCATAAAAAGAAGTATCGATTTTTGTAAATATAAACTCGTTATATAAGAGAGAGGGAGAATTCTTATTATAAATATATATATGAAATAGAAACTGCGTGCGTAAATTTACGTGCATTTATAAAAAGGGATTGGTGTACGCACAAATCTCGTTCTAGAAAATACGATATTAACATAAAATTTAGTCAATTATGAAATTACACGATTGAAAGAAAGGGTAAAGGAAAGAAAGAAAAGAAAAAAGAAGAAGAAACAGAACAACAGAAGACAATTTTATGAGATTATATATAAATATATACCATTTTTTAAAACAGTTGTCACCAATTACAGGAATACGCGATATGTCTCGAGTATTTCTGATAATTTAAAATGAACAAATAAACAACAAAAGAACAAAAAAAGGGGGGAAAATAATAACAATTAAAAAAAAAATAGAAAAATAAATAAATTAAAAATAAGAACAATAAGTTAATGCGTAATCCGATAGACATGCAGCAGCAGCAGCAACAGCAACGGCAGCAGCAGCAGCATAATCGCGTTTGCGGTCAAAGTGCTTCATTTTTTGACAATTATTTTGCGAATCCCGTTGTCGGATATATTTAGTAGCCGTGTGTAAATACATACATACTTTACATACATACATAAAATACATAAATACATACATAGATCTCTAATGTAATCGTCTGCACACGCTCGCATAAATGCGCGTTAATTAAAAAAAAAAAAAAAAACCCTCGCTTTTCTTATTATGGTCCGTTCGTTCTTACGTGGATTGTCCCGATCGATCCGACTTAAACTTTAATTAATTAATTCATTAATTATACAACAATGAAAAGACAATGGTAGTCTTATAGTAGACGATAGTCAAAGAGAGAAAAAAAATAAAATAATAATAATAATAATAATAATAATAATAATACTAATACTAATAATAATAATTATAATAATAATAATAAAATAATAATAATAATTATAATTATATCCAAGTTGGACGATCGGTAAATCGTCTTTCTCATAGCATTATTTCGTTTTTTGGTAAGAATATTTCTTCTCGTGCATGCACGTATGTAAGCACCCACCCATACACGCGCGACTGACAAGATGGATATACACATACATACTTACATATATATAAACAGACACACACAATAATCATACATACTTACATATACACCCCATAAGAAGGAAAATACATTTCGTTCTTTACTCACACGTTTAAATCGTGTAATATCTATGATATTCATTGATACGTGCCGAACACTTAACACCCGTCAAAACCGTAATTAACGTTACGGTACTACGTATTTGTTGTATAAAGTGAATGTAATCAGTCGGTTAACGGAAGCTTTTTCACCAATAAAAATCAGTTAAACATAATGCTATAGTTTGTTTTTCTTCATTCACCCTATTTTCCTGTTCTTTGTGTAATGATTATTACATAATAAGTACATGTTAACATGTATAGTAAAATAATCAAGTACATGAAGGATCTTGTTAGATGACTGATTGTATTAAATAATTATATTACAAGAGCAGTTGCAGGATTATATGATAACTTACATAATTAATATAAATGCAACTTATATAATAATATTTACATACAAGTACGTTTACGCTTGTTACATAACAAATGTAAATGTACCTAATGTTTAGAGTTTAAAGTGCAGAGATTTTTTTCTAAATGGATAATGATACTAAATTAACTAAAATTGTTTATTTTCTTTCAACGTACGCAGGGTCTTAAAAAGTATGATAAAATGTGCAATTGTGTAACCAAGAAGAGCACCTATTACACAAGGAATAGGCCATACTTGCCATGGTCTATCCCAATCTAATGGAATTACAATAGCACCTAACCATGAACCTAAAAGAGTAGTTTTCACAACTATTTTAGCAGCATCTATTAGTTCATTGTGCTTTATTATTTCTGTTCCTGTTAAAATGCTGACCGCTGTATCTACTCCTAAATGTAAACTAGCAGGAACAAATGTTAAGCACGTTAATATTATAGTGAGCATGGTTGTTTCCTCGTGTTGACTAAAAATTGGTGCACCAAATATAACAATGATAAAATAATAAATAATAGATAATATAATACTTATGATAACAAATTTAAAACCTTCCTTGATATATTTGGTCCAAGATTTTTTAGCTTTCGAAGTCTTAGTTTCTATCTTGGTGATTAGTATCGGTTCTGTTTGTAACAAAGAGAACATTACTTTAATCACCTCTGCAAACATCAATATCAATAATGTGGGAATAAACTTGTAAGAGCCAACATTATATAAATTGCCACTTGTTTGTAATAAAGTTAATATTCCTGGAAAGTAAATGCAAGTGAATGACGAATAAACGAACAACACTTTTTGCGCTGCTTTTATTCCACCGATCATATTTCTATTTTTATAGTCTGTAACATAGAGATAACCAATATTTAAAAATATATAAAACGATAAACAAAAAAATATATATATATATACATGTGTATTTTTGAAAATGACATTAATTTGAGGTTAGTTAACATGTGACTTACCACCGAGATGCATTTGTTACCTTTTATAAATCCACATATACATAAATTATTAAAAAAATACGTATTATTTATTTCAATAAGGTGCACTTAATTAGATATAATTTTAACAAAGTGGCAATTTTACTGAAAATATTTAATAGTATTTGAGCGTGCGGTTGGCAACATTTTGACGTGTTAGTTTCGAAAGCAAACAGTTATTAGTGTCAGCTGTTATAAGAGTGTAGTGTGCATTGGGAAAAGGAAGAGACAACAATTTCATACTATTGCTTAATACAAATTATTTGTTCTTATTTTAAATAAATTATCATGGGTAAAAATAAACAATCGCAGAGAACTAAAAATAATGCAAGGGTACGTATTAATTATTATTTAAAATTAAGACTTTCTTTATATTAACCTCAAATTTTTAAGACATTCTATAAGTCAATGTCTGATTTTATAACCAATATACAAGATTGTAGCACTTTTTGATAAAATATGATGAAATATTAATAACACAATATGTATTTGCTGTTTTTTTGTTGTTTCAAATGTCTTTATTATTATTCTCACTTTGTAGCCATCAAATAGTAGTAGAAGTGCAGAGCTTCTGGGAACTCCAATGCCCAAATTTGTTGGGTTTTCAGCTGTCAAGGATGGTGGCTATGTTCCTGTGCTTCCTGGATTAACTCTTTGTAATTTAAATGATATTGAAATGCATAATGTCAATTCTGATTTTCAAATTGTCTTAAAAAAAATGAATAAGAAGGATGCAACTACAAAATACAAGGTGAAAGTTTGTTTTATATTACTGTCAAGTAATATTTGCCTTATCTATTTAACATATGAATGTATTTTTGTAGGGTTTGCAAGAATTTGCAACTATGTGTCAAACAGCAGAATTATCAGCAGTCGAAGGAATGTTACCTTTTTGGCCAAGATTATATAGTGTTTTAGCTATCGATATTGAACATAAAGTAAGAGAAGCTGCACAAATAGCTCATGCTGCTGTAGTTAAACGAGTCGGTAAAGGTATTGCAATGTATTTGAAACAAGTCGCTGGTCCTTGGTTTACTTCTCAATATGACACTTATCCACCCGCTGCATCGGCTGCGGCTAATTCATTTAATGTGAGTCATATATTTTTTTTTATTTAAGTTTTTATTTTTAAAATATAATTATTTAATAATTTCTTTTCGCATGTTTAGGAAACTTTCCCGCAAAATAAAATAGTGGACGTAATAATCCATTGTCAACAAGAAATATTATCATATATTTGTGATAATATTATAACCCAAACACCGCAGTCATTGTCTATACATAAGTACGTTTCATTATTTTATAAATATGATGTCTAATTGCATTATGCATGTTTCTTTGATATTTTTATTATATCTCTTTCTTCTCTTTTTTTTCTTAAGAACCTTAAGCGCCGAAGAAATGGAAACAAAGTATCAAAAAGTATTGGTGGCAAGTTTACACAGTTACAGCTATTATTTTAAAAAAGTACCCATTCAAGAAGTAGAGAAAACTAAAGAAATTCATCAGAAAATTATAAGCAATGGTAAATTTTGGAAATTAACCAAGCACGATGCTATTCCTATAAGAACAGCAGTTTTTACTGCGTTAACGTCAATAATAGAAAATGCTGATTTTTTAATACAAAATGAAAAGAAAAGAACGGTAACAGCCATTATGAACAGTTTGGATGAAACGGAACCTGCGCTTTCTTCGGCAATCTGGGAGTCTTTGCTTATTGCTATTAATAAAATACAAGTAAATGATTTAAACTACAATTTCTGTTACATTACATAAAATTATGAATTGTTAAAATATAAATTTTTATTTTTTTTAGGATTGGTATATAGTAGTTAGTATCGAGAAGTTAGTGTTGCCAAAATTATGGCGAATTTTACGTGGTGGTGGACAATGTTGTGCGAGTGTCGTTTATCCTAATTTATTGCCTTTCCTTAGTCAATTTCCAAAATTAAATATTGATAATACGACTTTGTACACGAATTTCTTTGAGAATATGCGACAAGGGTATTTATTCGATTTCACTTAAACTGTATGTTGTCAATTATGCAACAATTTTGATGATGTATACATTTTTCAGTTTTTCGGCTAAGAGCGTCCAACTTAGTCGTTCCGAAATGTTTGCAGTAACGGTTTCTTTTATAGAGTGTTTACGATATGCAATTTTATTGAATGTCAATGAGGTTCCTTTGTGTGAGAAGCTTTTGAAAGAACAGGTAAATAACAAGACTTAGAATATATTATTTTATATACTATTATAGATATTAATTTAAACAAATCTTTTTGAATATTGCAGCTAATTCCTATAATAGAAATGTGTTTAGTAGAAAATGTAGTAATGAAACAAATTTTATTTTGTGAAGTTATCCAATTGTTGAAATATTGGAGTAAAAATCGTTGCAACGAAGAATATAAATCATACCCACTTTTAATAAACAAATTTTGGGCAGAACTTAAACAATTATATGAAAAGCTCATAAATATGATGCAAACTTCCACTTCAACATCTATCGTACATATAAGTAATTCTCTAATAGAACTATTACTTAACTTAAAAAATCCCCCAAATAGAAGACGACAAAATTTAAAAGTAAACTTTGCTGAATCTAATCAGCTTACCGAAACTAAATGTCAAATAGAAAAAGTAGAAGTAGAAGTGGACAAAGTTTTTCAGGGAGAACTTTTTAATTTTGTTAATGAATTTTGCGTAACATGTTTTGATAAAATTAATAGAGAGCACTTCATGGAATATATCGAATATCTTGACAGAATAATCACACATTTTGAATGTCAAGAACTTTTTATAGCTCTTACAAAATCATTAAAACCGAACATAAGTTTCTTTGAATTTTATAACGAAACTTTGAAAAATTGGTTAACGCAGGCATCGAACAAAGAGAAATATGTAGTAGAAATAATTTTCAAACTTGTTAAATACATGGATGATATGGATAAGGATAAAGTTTTAAGTTCATTAACTGAAGTAAGATTATTATATTTTATATTTCTTTTTGGTTATTGAAAATATAATATACACATATATGTAATTATTATTTTCATTTTTAGCTTGAGAATGTCACTATAGTTCGAAGTATTACAGAGTGTATTTTATCGAGATTTAATAGAAATGATGTTACGGCAAAAAAATGGTGTTCACAATCTAACGTAACAAGTCTACTTATAGATGTAGCCATGGAAATAGCTTCTGATAATTATTGTATTGATTTAGAAAGAAATAAAAATTTGATTCTATTGGCTTTTGATAGATCTAAGGATTGTGGTATGTTTCATACTTTTAATATCTGTCTCGGTCTTTTTTTTTACATTTGTATTATGTATAATATTGATTTGTTTTTAGATCTTTTAATAAATGAAGATACAGCTAATCAAATAATAAAAATCCTATGCGATTCAATATATAAAAGAAACTACGTTTCCTTGGAAAAACTTGGAAAATTAATTTTACAACTTGTGCCGTTTCTGTGGATTTACAAGAGACCGATATCTGGTTCTCTACAATTATTAAAAGCACTTTTTGTACTATGTATTCAATATCCCAGTTATTATGATATAATTTCTATCGATGATATGCGAAAAGTTTGGAAAAATAGTCTTGTAGCATGCAGACGAAGTCTTAATCATTTAGGGTTTACCATGTTTACTAAACATATTGCCATTATTACTTGGAACGAAATATACAAAACGTAAGAGTTTTATTTTTATTTTTGATATATTTAAAAGACCTATAAGATTTTATTTTTCTTATCATTGTATTTCTTTACAGACACGAAGTAGACGTAAAGGATTCGTTAGTAGATGTAGTAACTGATCTTTTTGAAGTAATAATTTATAATACATTAGTGAATACTATCAGCGTGAATTCGTACGAAAAAGAAGTCATTTCTACATTTTTAACAGAATCAAATATAAGTACATGGATAGCTGAAGTTACTGGAATAGTCATTTATGCAGAAGCAATAACTGGACATTTATATGTATCGAAACCCGAACAAGAGATACGTGCATATCACCATACTACAAAAATTAATTTAACCGATAACGTTTCGGCAGATAACACTGAGAATTGCCTTATATGGGCTTTGTTTGTAACTAAATTATTAAATAATATTTATTTAAGATATGAACAAAATATTATGAATGAATTGAAATATGAAATTAAAACGAAAAATCATACTGAGATGCAAGGATTTACGGAAATATTAATAAATATCCTACATTCTGTTACTTTAGGATATATTTATGTGAATTATTATAAATCTGTTAGTACAATTTATATTTTATATTTTTATACAAAATTATATGATATATATATATATATATATATATATATATATAATTTTTTGAATTTGAAATAATTAACATTTTCGTTTACAGACTAAATGTTACAAAAATGTGGATAAACTTTTGACATCCGTAAAAAATAATTTGAAAAGTTTACAGAAACATATAACTAAAAAGGAACATGAGGAAATTCTTCAGTATATTCAAAAGTAAGTATTATCTTTTTGTACAATGTTTCAAGTTATAAATTAAAATGATTTCTTTTCAGATATAAGTCTGAATATGGAAGTATTTTACCATATATTATTAATGTCTATTTTATGGAATTATGTGAGCAAACAGATCTTTTGGAATATTGTAAAATGTGTAAAAACAATGGTATATTTCCAGAAAAAGATTCATCTAATAAAGAAGCATATTTACAAGCAGTGCAGGTATAATGCTATCTCTTTTGATTTTTTTTTCAATAATTATTGCATAATAAATGAAAAATTCTTTGTTAATATTATTAAATAAATTATTTCAGATTACGTCTCAATATTTAGATCTGGAAGAGATTCAAGTATCAACAGATGATCTTCTAAGTGTGTTAATTGTAGGAAGAAATATACTATCGACTCAAGAAAATTCTTTAGTACACCTACCTATTTTAGAAAGAATTGTTATTGATCAGTCAAAGAATTCAAAATTGTTCCTTCTTGATTGGTTCGTATATTTGATTTACATTTTTATTTATAAAAACTATTCCGCGACTACTTTTAAATAATAATTGGTATTTTTTTATAGCGATGTTAGCGAAGAGTCGTGGGAAAACGTAGCTTTAACTCTAGAAATAATAAGATTTCTTACGGAATTTATTATAAAAAAACAAACGGATTTAACATACGAAAATTGGGATTTTATTCTGATTTCTTTATCATCTTGGCAAGCTTCTGTAAATAAATCTAAACATAATTTCAATGATTTCAAGGTAAATATATTGCATTAAATGCATACTCTTTTTAATATTTTAATATTAAGAATATAATACGTTTATACATTTATACAGGTGATAGCATTAACAGTAGCTGTTAGTCAGCTTTTTTATGAAGTTCAAAGCCTGATGCATAAACACGAAGTAAAACCTTTGAGTGAATTACCACCTGATATTTTAGATGAATGGAAAGCTGTCTTTGCTAAAGACATACATAGAAGTATTCTAAAAACTTGGAAGCTTCATGCTGGTAATTTTGTTTGTTTATCAAATAATTTTACAAAGGTTACAATATGAATTTTATATTAACTAAAATTTACTGTGAAATATTTTTTACAGAATCTTATGTCGAAAAAATGGGAGTTTTAAAACCGATTATTGCTTTAGATTGTTTGGGTAGAACAATAAATTTACTTTATGCTAAAGAACTTTTCAAAAATGATAGTGAGTCTACCGAAAGCAATAATTTAGATGAAACGATAAAATTGTGTCTAAAACTTATTCAGTCTCCAGCACCGTCTATTCAATTGGCTGCGTATCATTGTTTGAAACATGCTATTTCTGAGCTTGTAGAAAACGACAAAACGTCAATGGAAGCGGAATGCTTTCATCCACTTGTTTTGAGTATTAGGAATTTCGAAGAAACACTTTTGAATATTCAATATATCGTTAACACCATGCTTATAGATTTCAAGTTGGTATTCAAAATAATTTACAGATAAATTAATATTATTTATTTGTAATACATTTTTTTTATCGTTTCGTGTTTATTTTATCTCCATTTAGATTATGCGACACTATTAGTTGTACTATTCAGCCTTATACAGATTCTTACACATATACTTTGGGTTACTTATTGCTGTGGGCTATCGTTTTGGATATGTGTGCAAATACACATGGTGATTTACGCTATCAATACGCTGAAATATTAAAGTAAGTTTTACTCTTGTAAATGTTATCATATTAACCATCATATTCGCTCGTAGATTTTACAAATTTAATTATAAATGACTATTTAATGTCTTTAGGAAAGATCTATTTCCATCCTTATTGAATAATATATTCCGATTAATGCCAGTGGAAGTATTGCAGGATAACAAAAACAAAGCTGCAAAATTAGTAGAAATGTTTTCTACCGTACCATCTATGAGTTTTGGAGGTACGTTTATCTACAACTTGTTGGCAATTACTTTATTATTAATTAGTATAATTTTAATTTAGAAAGTTGGACCGAATGGAGATTAGATCATATAGTGTGTTGGTTATATACAAATACTTTGAGGCATTTACCAGTATTAGTGAGACAATGGTGGAGTACAGCTGATAGCAGAGTTAGCGTAGCAGTGGATAGAATAACAATGCATTATGTCAGTCCTATGTTATGTCAAGAAGAACTTCTTAATAACAGGCTAGTCAATGTCGAAAACATGCAAGTAAGAAATATAAAATATGCACTACATTTAACACATGTAACTTATTTAATAGATTGAGAATATTTTCTTGTATTTATTAATATTATAGGTAAAAGTTCATCCAACGGCTAGAGAAGTAGTAGCATTATATCAAATGGATGATACTGAATTAGAACTTAGTATCGTTCTACCACCAAACCATCCATTGGGTCCAGTAACCGTAGAACCAGGACAACATGCAGGAGGTACTGCCAATTGGAGAAATTGTCATATGCAGTTATCAATATTTCTTACTCATCAAGTGAGTATTAGAATTCTATGTATACTTATGTGTATTCAAAATTTATTTTTATACAATTATTTTTGATACAGAATGGTTCAATTTGGGATGGACTGATATCGTGGAAAAAGAATTTGGATAAGAAATTTGCCGGTGTTGAGGAGTGTTATATATGTTTCAGTATCTTTCATATAAGTACTTATCAAATACCAAAATTGTCTTGTCATACTTGTCGCAAGAAATTCCATACACCATGCCTGGTAAGAATTTGGAATATATTTCTTAGTAAAATATTACTATATTATGTATTAAATTATATTCTTTTTATTCTAGTACAAATGGTTTAGTACGAGTCAGAAATCAACATGCCCGATATGTCGAAATGTGTTTTAATCCTAAGGAATAAAGATAATTCTAATCACATAATAAAATGTTATTATTATTAATATTATTGTCATAACAATAATATTATTATTAATATAATAATAATAATAATAATAATAATAATAATAATAATAATAATAATAATAATAATAATAATAATAAAAAAGGCAGGTTAATATAGAATACGTGCAAGAAAGAAATAAATCCATTATGTAATATAATTTATGTGATTTTAGTATTAAATATAAATATATATATATATATACATACATATATGTAACTGGTAACAATTAATGTTTTATTATAACTAATATGTGCAGAATTAAGATGTATGTATAAAAACATTCTATTGTAATACAAAAATCCATTTTTTAAACTAAAAACAAAAAGAAAAGGAAGAATGTAAGTTTTTAGTTTAAAATTGAATAATTCGAAAGTTGCCAATAATTCAAGAAATAATGAAATATATTATTAATACCTGATATATTTACGATTTTTGTTTGAAATAATTCATTGTTTATATCGCAATCCGGCAATGTAAAAGGGTTAGGATTAAATGGATAAGTTTAATTCCTATTTTTGATACTACCGTTATTGGTGGCGCTGTCATCGATTGAACAGTAAGTTTTTAATGGCTGAAAGTTGGTACCATATGTTTTGACATTACTTTAAGATGGCGGTATTTTTCAGTGTTCGTACGTGAAAGAAGTCTCGTGTTTCGGTAGTTTTCGCGTTATCGGTTAACATTTAAAAAATATTGAGGGATGGAGACTAGTGCGAGTACCGGTACTCGTACAACGCGATTTATGATGGAGGGTGTCGGCGCTCGAGTTATTCGTGGACCTGAATGGAAATGGGGTAAACAGGTTGGAACATAGGTTACTTATTATAAATATGTATTTTTCAAATCGTTCAAATAGTTTTTCCACGATTATTTTGACGTCGTTAATATTGTATAGAATTTTTACATTACTCAATTATTTTATACGATAATTTTTGTGTGTAAATTATATTAAAATTTACGAATGCTTTCAACAAGTTTTTAAGGTTATCAGATAGTCAACAATTATTTTCTCTTATACTTTATTATTTGTTATTAATGTATTTTGATCTAAGTAATTGTTAATATTAATCTTATTGTATTGTATTATTTATAAATTATTTTGATATTATTAGAAAATTGAGGAAAAAATTGTATTAAAATAAACGAAGGTTAAGAGTGAGTTTTATTAACAGTGCATTATTGTTTAATAGGATGGAGGAGAAGGACATGTTGGTACAGTTAGAAATTTTGAATCTCCTGAAGAAGTTGTTGTGGTATGGGATAATGGTACAGCAGCAAATTATCGTTGTTCTGGTGCTTTTGATCTACGCATATTAGACTCAGCACCAACAGGTGTCAAGCACGAAGGAACTATGTGTGATACTTGTAGACAACAACCAATCTTTGGTATTAGATGGAAATGTGCTGAATGTGGGAATTATGATTTATGTTCTATTTGTTATCATGGAGATAAACATCATTTGAGGCATAGATTTTATCGCATTGCTACTCCTGGAAGTGAACGCATTTTATTAGAACCAAGACGTAAAACTAAGAAAGTATGTATTATAAATATAATTAATAAAATGTTTATATCAATAAAATATCTATTGAATTTATACTAATACAATAATTTTTGTTATTTACAGATAGCCATTCGAGGTATTTTTCCTGGTGCAAGAGTTGTTCGAGGTGTTGATTGGCAATGGGAAGATCAAGACGGTGGGAATGGACGTAGAGGAAAAGTTAATGAAATACAGGATTGGTCATCGGCCAGTCCTCGTTCAGCAGCTTATGTTATTTGGGATAATGGTGCCAAAAATTTGTATCGTGTTGGATTCGAAGGAATGGTTAGTTTTTATACCATACACATACTGTAATAATAAGTTCTAAATTTTGATTCTGTAATTAATATTTATTTATTATTATATACTTATAAATATTGTTGGTATTTTTTAGGCTGATTTAAAGGTTGTCAGTGATGCTAAGGGACAGACAGTTTATAGAGATCATTTACCATTGCTAGGTGAACAGGGCCCAGGTAGAACTGGACCACATGGTCTACAAATTGGAGATCAGGTACTGAAGATGAATAATCTTTAAACTTATTTTTCAATTTAAATGAATTATTAAATATTGTATTAGATTTATTATATTTTATTATTAACATAATATTTTTCTTTGACAAAGGTTAATGTCGATTTGGAATTGGAGATAGTTCAATCTCTTCAACACGGTCACGGTGGTTGGACTGATGGAATGTTTGAATGTCTTGGTACTACTGGTACCGTTGTCGGAATTGATGAAGATCATGATATTGTTGTATCATATCCAAGTGGTAACAGGTGGACTTTCAATCCAGCTGTAATTACAAAAGTCCAGATACCTGTACCCGTTACAAGTTCTAGTTCAGACAATCAAACGTTTGCTGTGGGTGATTTGGTTCAAATTTGTAATGATTTGGAGAAAATTAAATTGTTACAACGTGGTCATGGGGAATGGGCAGATGCTATGACACCGGTAAGCTAAATGTTCTTTATGTCTTCGCAGATTCGAATATATTTGATAAATCTAATGAATATACTATTATATTATTTTCTTGTTTTTGTAGACATTGGGTAAAATAGGAAGAGTACAACAGATATATCACGATGGAGATTTGAAAGTTGAAGTGTGTAGCACATCATGGACGTACAATCCGCAAGCAGTGACAAAAGTTGCCAGTAGCGATGGCAGCGTTCCAGGAAACAGTAGCGGAGGTAAAGATTTTCGTTGAAATTAAATTCAATTGTACAATAAAATATATTGCTATTGTTGAATTAATTGAAACGTATTTTTTCACTTATAGAACGTTTATCGGCACTGTTGAAGAAATTATTCGAAACTCACGTTTCGGGTGACGTTAATGAAGAATTAGTTAAAACTGCTGCGAACGGCGACGGTAGTAAATGCGAGGAATGTTTGAAGAGACCGGAGGCCGACGTCAATGGCGTATTTTCCGGTCATACGGCTTTGCAAGCTGCGAGTCAAAATGGTCATTTGGAAGTTATTAAAATTCTCCTCCGTTACAAGGCTGACGTTGAAATTGAGGTAAATAAAAATTTACAGCAGACATATGAAAAATACTTTTTCTTACGATATTTGATGATTTAATAAAAAAGAAAAAAAAACCCAGAAAAGATAAAGAAATTAAATGATAAATTAAAGTTTTCGTTTAATAAAACAAATAGGACAAGGACGGTGACAGAGCCGTGCATCATGCTGCGTTCGGTGATGAGCCAGGAGTAATGGCTTTGCTGGCAGGTGCTGGTGCTGATCTCAATGCTCGTAACAAAAGGCGTCAGACTGCCCTTCATATCGCGGTGAATAAAGGCCACGCCGGAGTGGTTAGAACTTTGCTGGAGTTAGGATGTCATCCGAGTTTGCAGGTAAGTTTTATGTCGATAATATATAACAACGTGTTGTGTGTTTCTACTTCCTATTTATATTAACGAGTATGTTGTCGCCTGAAGACCTACAATGGATATTATTCAAATGAGGACAGAAAACGAATTCATAAAACGAGATATTGACTGTCTACTTTGACTGTCAAATCTCTATAAATGTATATATTTATATATACATGTGCGCTTATGTAGTAGAATAGAAATTAAAAAAGAAAAAAGAAAAGAATAATAGAAGAAGAGTTAAAAAAAAAAAAAGAAATTAAATCGATCATAGCGTTTTATATCATTGGGCCGATGAAACAGGGAAGGGTACGGGAATATATTAATTTACTCGATTGCCATTTCAATTTGAAATTTATGAACGATATAAATGAAATTTTTTCGTGCATCGAAATACGAAGGAAACTGTTCGGTGAGTGAAACGTTATTTGAGCTATCGATCGTATACATGTGTATATATACACACATATATACAGGTGTATCATATTATATTATATTGTATTATATTATATGTATAATATATATGCTGTCCCAACACAAGTTCGTTTAATATGAAATTATATGAGAAAATGTTCTCTCTCGAGTATAAAGAGAGAAAGAGAAAGAGAAAGGGTGAGAGTTAATTCGAGAAATATCGATGCTGTTCAATGGAAATCGATATAAGAAATTTTAGATTTATAGTTTAGATGCGTTGCAAGTTTTACTTTTCCTTTTTCACTTTTTCTTTTTCTCTTCGTTGGGAAGAGAAGCAGAGGTTGGAGGGGGTGGAACATGGAAAGAGCTGGCAAAAGAGAGAGAGAGGGAGAGAGAGAGAGAGAGAGTTTCAAAGTTTCATCAAAAAGGTCGTTGAGGATAACACGCACATAGTTTTTCGAAGAGAAAGCTCGCTTTTGAGCTTTTATTCTACACTCGAAATTTTCACGCTCAAAATCTCGTGAAATATAACTCGATATCGAGAATGGGAACTGGGAAGTAGTGAAAGAAGTAGTGGAAGTTGGGAGGGGGTGAGAGAGTGGATGGGTGGTAGTCCTTGTTTATTTTATTCTTGAATCGTCTAGACGTGATTTATTTCTTGGTATTCTACTTTTCCATGATTTATATCTACGTGAAAGCTCGCGAACTAACGTTTTCTGTTCTTCTTTCAATCGCTTTTCTTGTTCTTTCTTTCTTTAGTTATTTTTCTTTCTCTCTCTCTCTCTCTCTGTCTCTCTCTTTCTGATTTTCTTTGCTAGTAGTATGAAATTCACAAGAGTGAATTCTTCGTGGACGGGTAGATCCATCAGGATCCTCCTAATCTGCCTAGAGTCAATCTTCCCGTCATTTCTTTGCGTTATCACGAGCGTTCGTGACGTTACCTTGCTCGATCGGATTTTCTTCGTGCATCGTTCATAGATTATTCTCAAAGAATGATTATTTTTGTTTCTTTTTCATATAAGAAAGTTTTCAGAAAAATATTTTTACGGGGAATTTTTTTTTTTTTTTTAATATTTTCTGAAGTAGCACAAATGTCAGGTTTAAATGTTCCGTTTAATAGTTTTGATATATTACTGATAAATAAAAAACATATATACAGTTATAATATGTTCGTGTTCTCTATTTTAATTAAAAAGAAATAAATGATTTACAAACCGTGGAATGAGATACGAATAGAAGAAAACGATAAAAGAGAGAAAAAACACAATATAATAAATATATATATATAAGTATTAGAAAGAATGAAGAAAGAAAACAAGCTTTCTCGAAAATAGCTTATTCGCAAAATCGAAGGGAAAATAGGATCGTAGCGTCTAAATCGGCAAGGAGAAAAATAAATTTGCGGAAAGTAAGATGGGGGAAGAAAGAAAGAAGGGGTAGTTTAGGTGGATAAAACGAAACACATAGAGAGAGGGAAAAGGTGCGATTTTGGGGCATGAGAAAAAGCTCGAAGGAAAAAAGAGATAGAGATTCCAATCAGGATATATCGACGCATATCTTACCAGGTAACTTCGATATTCCACTATAAAAGCTCGCACCACTTTTCTTTCTATTTTCTTATTTTACGTTTCCACATATTTGCGACTATTTTTTTGAATTTTTTTTCTTTTCTTTTTTTTTTTTTTACATTTTATCAAACATTTTTTTCGTTCGCATTGTCGGATTATTTTTTTTTCTTTTCCTTCCGTTTGAATTTTATTTCATTTTACGGTCAATATTATTATAATCAAACCTTTTATTATGATTTTTATTCGAGATAAATTCATGGCGTTGAAAAATTTATCGAATACATTTTTCCGTTCAATGAATGTTAAATATATTTCTTTTTTTGTTTAAGTCTAATCAATTTCTTAGAGAGAAATATAAAAGCTACACGGTGAAGAAATTATCTTTAGAGATGAAAAAAACCTTATTTTTTTTCCTCCCTCTATCTCTAATTTTCTTTATCATGCGGTAACTTGCAAGATTGTTTTTTTCCGTGTTTTTGCAAGACGGCAAAAGGTAACAAAAAATAAAAAAACATAGCTGCATAAAATAATGTTATCCCCCTAACTTTGTTTCTTTGTGATCTTTTCTTTCTTCTTCATAATAATACCGTAGTATTTTTTTTTTCATAATAAAAATAAATTCAAATAAATTTTATATCACTTAACGACGACGCCTAGCCACGTCGAATTATTGTTTTCCATTAGATTACTAAAGTTAAGTAATATAGGTACGGTTAGTAAAATAGATAGGATGACCCGTTTGGAGTAACCAAAAAGAAAAACCGTGTGTTGTTGACTTCAGAGAGAGAGAGAGAGAGAGAAAGAGAGAGAGAGAGAGAGAGAGAAAGAGAGAGAGAGAGAGAGAGANAGAGAGAGAGAGAGAGAGAGAGAGAGAGAGAGAGAGAGAGAGAGAGAGAGGAGATAATAAAAAGATGCAATTTCCTTTAATAGTACTGGATAGGTGTGAGAAGGTATTCTTATTCTATAAGTAAACTTAAGACAGTCATATTGATATCCAATGATTTAACAATAAGTAAGGGTCAAAGTATGATGTTAGGAATAGGTGGAATAGAAAGTGGTAAGAAGAGAAGGAAGAGATGAAACCGAAAAGGTTTAGCTACACATAATAGGAGGATGAGGGGAGAGGATGGAAGGTTACCTACCTGTCTGCCTGCCAGGATACAAGTGCAAGCAAGCAAGCAAGCAAGTAAGCAAGCAAGCAAGCAAGCAGGCAGGCAGGCAGGAACGCAGGCAGGTACACGAACGCGAATTAGCGTTAATTCACCTTCGTTAGGCGGGTATCTCCTCATTTGCAGGAGACTTAATTAATTTGGTTATCTGAGCGCTCTCGAGAAAGCTCCAAATTCCAGCTGCGTTTACGAGTGTCGCGCGGGCTTGTGTTTGAGAATACGCATTGCGCATAATCAAGCTGGAACTTCGACTCCGGGCCAAAGAGAAAGAGAAAGATAGAGATGGAGATAGAGATAGGGATAAAGATAAAGATAGAGAGAGAGTGCATGGGAATTGTATATACTTCGCGAGAGAACCGACACATAACGATTCCAACATCTCTCCTATTTTCCTTCGAAACAATTCGAAGCCGAAGACAACCGGCGGGAGCATTTTCCGTGATAAACAACCCTTACGTGCTCGGCATCCTATTTAGTTGTTTGTATTCGAGATGAGCCTTATTTTCATCTCTATTTTTTCTTTTTTTTCTTTCTTTTTTTTTTACTATTTTATTTTTTCGATAAGGCTGCAGTTTCATTCATTTCAATGTTTATGGATAATTAGGAAGAGAGAGAGAGAGAGAAAAAAAGAAAAAATGTTTGTGCACTTGTATAATGGCTGATAATAAGTAAGAAAAAGATAGCATAATTATTTGCTAATTTAAATCATCGAAATTAATTGTAATATTATTTTTGTTAACAAATTTTTATTGCCTTTGAAAGAATTATAATTTTTAATTATTTAATACGTTAAGCTTCAATTTATTTCAGTTATAACGAGTACGCGAATGAGTTAAGAAAAAATACAGTAATATTATGTCCCATGAACAATAATTTCTCGTAATCTTCTAAAAGATAATTCATTTTGTTCATTCGATTTATCTCGAAGAAAAAGTTGGGACAATCTTCGAAATCTTCGAATGTTCCTTTTGTAACCCTTACCAAAGCCAAAAACTAATTTTTACGATAGAACACAAGAAAATAAGCACGATAAGCTCTCTTTATTGTCCTTGTGTATAAATGTATGTCCACATGTGTGTGTGTGTGCGTGTATGTGTGTGTGCGTGTCCTGTGTGTCTCTTTACGAGAAATAGAAAAGAACATTTTTGTGATCACGTTTGGTCCGACGAAAAATACTCTTTTTCTTCTTCTCTTTTCTTTCTTTTTTACTTGCTTCGTAAACGTGCACGAAATTCCAAATGAAAAGATTCGTGCACGCTTGCACGCGAGCGCGCGCGCGCGCGCGTTGTTTCACCATCAGAAACAAATACTAAGAAGAACGTTGTTATGTTGGGTGGTCCAGCAAAGAATTCTTGCCATCTTCCTAGATCGTTTCGTTTAGTTTTTTTCTTTTTTTTTTTTGTTGCCGAAGGATAGGGCTAATCGAAATACCGTTTCGTACGTGAGTTCGGCACCATGACGGTTTTCGGCTTCGATATTTTCTTTCTCTCTCTTTTTTTTTTGTTTTTTATTTTTTTCTCTCTTTCCAAGCATTGGAGACGAAAAACCGAATGACTTTTCCCGATAGGAAACTTTTTGAATGCTCTTTGTTCTTCTCACAGACTTTTCAGCTTCCTTCCTCTCATTCTTTTCTCCCTTTTTCCTTCTCTCTTCTATTTTTTGTTTGTTCATTCTTTCCTCGTTCTTCTTTACGTATTCCCTGGACGAGTTTCGATTTTTAAGACAAGGAGATTCCACGGAAAAATACAATGTGTTAGAATCCCTTTGGGATTACTTTTTTTCAATTTATTGTCTCTCTTTGGTTTTCCCTTTTTTTTTTCTATTTCTTCCCCTTTATTTTTTTTCATTTTACTGTTTTCCTTATTTTTGATAGTTACATCTTGGTAGGGTATGAAAGAATTGTAAAACAATTCGTTTTAAACAGATCGTACGAGATATGTTCCGTTATTTAGTTAAAACATTTCAGGCAAAGATACTTTTTCTTTCTTTTTAGAATCTTGATTTCAGACTATATTTATTATTGTCTTATTAATTTTGATTATTAAAATTCTTTTTTGAATGTATAATGAACACTAAAAAGAAAGAAGGAAAAGGAAAGGAAAGGAAAGGAAGATAAGACATAAAGCAGAAACGATAATGAAAATCGTTCGAACAAGATTTACGTTCACTTTTGTAGATACAAAAGTCATTTCGATGCTGTCGCCTTACGTCGAATTCGAAATTTCTTCTTCTTCCACTTCTTCTACTTCTTCTACTTCTTTTCTTCCTCTTTCTTTCTCGTTTTCTCTTTTAATACTTTTATCCCTTTCTACTAAAGAAGGAGAAAAAGTTTGATCGTTCCTTGGGCCAAGTTGTACCACCGACTTTTTCTCTCTCACTTACTCACTCACTCTATTTCTGTCTCTTTTTTTTTCTTCCTTCTCTTTCTGATCCTTTTCCTTCGATTCCACAAAACTTTTCTATAATCCCGTCACGCGCAACGCGGCTACGCGCGATAATAGCGTCACCTCGATTCTCGTTTCCCAACAGTCGAAGCTCATCCCGTCTTCCCTTTCGTTTCCCCTTCGAAAAGAAAAAGAAAAAAAAGAAGAAAAAAAGAAAAAACCAACGAGGGGAATTAATCGCAACGAATTCACCAGTTCTCCTTCACCTTATTCTTCTTCTCCTTTTTTTTTTTTTCTTCTTGAATCTCTCAGTCAGCGTTAATTTATTCCTACCCCTGAAATAAAAAAAGGAAATTCTTTAACGGAAACGTCTAATGCATGAAAGCGTATGCGGAAGATTCGATTAAAACGTATTATAACAAGTATTTTCAATTTAGCAAACAACAAAATATAACCGAGTTTCACTAGATTATTAATTCCACGAAGGATTAGATAGAAGTAATGTTAAACTCGCAACGTGAAAACTAAATACAGTCTTTAGGTAGACTGCCATTTTCAACGGAGGTCTGCTTAGAAATCAAAAAAATATTAACAATAAATAAAATTTGTTATTTTTATAAAGAGAAATTTGTCGGATGTTTGTTGGAACCGTTGTTTCTTTTTCTTTTAGTTTTTTTTTCCCTTCTGATTTGCTATCATTCTTACAACCCCTAATAACTGTACAGTACTTCGCTATATTTATTGTTAAATAATTCGTTAGAAATTTTTAAATCACTTAATATTATTTGAAAAAAAAATATCTATATTCTATATATATTAAAAATATTATAAATTTAATTATTTAATCGTTACGTCAATAATAAAAATTCATTTATGAAAATCTTTAAAATTACCATGCACAGTAAAGAAGAGCAAAAGGGTATTTTCGTAACACGCTTGGTGAGAACATAAATAAACTATAATCCGTACGCTTTTTTCAGTATACCAAAATAATAGAAACCCTTGTTACGATAGTTTATACCTTCTATCTAGTCTTCGTGATTGATTCTCTTCGATTGATAGGAAAAAGAAATGAAAAAATAAGAAACAAAAATAAAAATGAAGAAGAAAGGTGGAGCAGGAATGAATCGGTTTGAGAGGGTATGGGTGGGAAAAAGGATGAAATGATGGCTCGCAAAGATCGCGAAAACCGTAAGAAAAGCTTCAACGATATGAGATGAAGCCTCCCACAGCCACAGCACCACAGGCATTCCTGATCGTAATTTCGATCGAGAACCAACTCGATGATCCTCCTCATCGCGTTATTTTACGCAAAATTGTGGCACGAAGCTTCACCCCCACTTCAGTTCCCGGCCTCACATGGGCAGAATTCCAAATCCTCTTTGGCCGAGAACTATTATGCATAGAGGAGAAACTTCTGGCTATAGGGAGGAAGCATCTCCGAAAGTCTCGTTCGAAAAACGAACGATTATGGAGCACCGGCAAATAGCTTCGACGATAAACCCGTCGTTTTCCTTTTTGAGCAATCGGATTCTCAGGGTAAAGAAGAAAAAGAAACGGCGGGGGAGGGTGAAAGAAAATAAAAATAAGAAAAGTAAGTGAAAGAATGAAGAAAGATAGATAGATAGAGGTGTGAAAGGGGAAGAAAGTGTAAGAGAAAAGAAGAAGAAGAAGAAGAAGTGAGAGAGAGAGAGAAAGAGAGATAGAAATAGGAAATGAATGAGAGAAAGAGAATGAATGGGAAAAGAAAATTATAAAGAAACGAGAAAGAGAAGCAGAAATTGTGAAAGTATGATAAGAAGAGAGAGAGAGAGAGAGAGAGAGAGAGAGAGAGAGAGAGAGAGAAATGGTGAGAGAAATTGAGAAAGAGAGGAAATGAAAGAGAGTGAAAGAGAGAGAGAGAGATCCTCTCGAACATCCTCATCCTTATCCTGGTTCTCTGTGATGCGCTTTAGAGGAGTGGAAGGAACCAGTTCGGTAGCCCTTTGCTCGTTCGTTCGCGAATAATGCATTCGTTCGAGCCAGCGGAAGACTTTATGCCGTCGCGACGACGTCTTCCATCCGGGAAAATGGCTCGCAATTTCGATATGAGACGAGTTGCCTTCGGAAGGACGTTCTACGCGTACAACCCACCATCGTTCCCATTACAAATCCAATACCTATCGCGCCTTTGTCGATTCCTCTTCTTCTTTTCCTTCTTATTCCTATTCCTATTCCTATTCTTATTCCATGTCTCTTTTTTCAGCAGGATTTTTTTTTTTTGAATAATACGAACACTTCTTTGACAGTTTATTTCGTAACCGGTCAAATGATGTCTTTAAACAAATTTTTATTATCATTTATATTATAATTGTTGAATTATTTCATAGGTAATAATAAAATCTGTCTAAAATTGATGAATTGTTGATGATATCTAATGAAATTTTGCAATATGTGTAAGCGTGTTATCTGTTAACACATTGAGTGCTATGCTGATTTTGATATACTTTTCGCTTAGGTGGCAGCGAATGAATACTGATAATGTGTGTACTATGAATACTAATATGTGTCAATCTCACACAACCACGTCTTTGATTAAAATATTTGAATAAAGTTCATTCAAATTACTTGACAATGCTAGTCTAAATTACCAATGTCGACCATCAAAAAGTTCGCTGTCAGTCTCTAGAACTCACGTCGTTCAAACGAAAAGTCTACTGTTAGTCCCTAGGGACTGATGCCACCTGAACAGAAAGTTCACTGTCATTCCCTAGAGACTGACGTAGTAGCACTACTCAACGTGTTAACAGGCAGGTAGGCAGGTAACATTTTGTTCTGCTTGTAAGCAAAATTATATCGACGATGTATCTATTATTCTAGTGTATTAATAACGATAACAAGAAAATCGATTAGAAAATTAAAACGATAATCTTGAAAATAAATTATTAATATAATCTTTTTTGTTTTTTTTTTCTTATCGATTATTCGACAAATTTATTTAACGAAACGATAAGTAAACGATAGTAGTCTACTTTTTCAATATACTCATATGAGAACGAGTCCAACTTGAAAATGGGGTATGGATCGAAAACGTGGCGTGAACGATAAGATACCAACATCAAAGATGGGTTGCTCACGTTCGAGGACTCGGTCTGTTTAGACCTGCTTTGAACAATCAACCGATATACGAAGCTCGAGACGCATTGTATTACAATGGTAGTACAAAGGAAGAATAAAGGGCGGTGGTTGTGAGTATCTTCATGATGATAGTGAAAGATCTCATATACGTATAGCAAGATAGATAGAGAAAGAATGATAGAGTGAGAAGAGAAAGTGAGTGACTGAGTAAGAAAGAGTGAAAGAGAGAGAGAGAGAAAGAGAAAGAGAATGTAGCTACCAACGTGTATTCGCTGACAGTGGCGATATTCCCAGTGGAGAAAACTCAACGATGAGGAGAGGGTACCATCTATGGCAAACGAGGGAAGGAAATTGCTTCTTGAGTCGACGTGTTAAACTCCTCGCCTCTTGGAACTTGTATTACGCCAAAGTACGAACGCAAGCAGGATTTTCTCTCTCTCTCTCTTCTTCTCTCTCCATCTCTTTCACTCATTCTATTTTCTACTCTCTACCTCGATGTTATCGTATCGATATGAGTCGTAATCGGTGAATTCACTGTTACTCTACGGTTTGTTTGTATGTGTTACACAGAGTTATTGAATTCGGATTATGCGACTACACACGTTGTACGAATATAATACCTTTGTAATAATATTTTTCTTCGGTGCATTATTCGTCCATTTTCCTTGTGTTGTGTTGTAGGCTTCTTTTTCTTTTTGTTCTCTCTTCAACTGGATTGGTAACATTTTTAAAGATAGAAAAGGAGGAAATAAAGGAAACAAATCGTGAAGACTTTCTTTTTCGTGTTACCATTGCTTCGATACGATACGATACGATACGATTC
>NW_015148971.1:2704881-2723666 GCF_001465965.1 Polistes dominula
CGATACGATACGATACGATACGATACGATACGATACGATACGATACGATACGATACGATGGGATGCGATGCGATGCGATGCGATGCTATGCCGATATGCATGCAGTCACACACACAGTGCATATGTATGTTCTTTCGTTCTTCTTCTATTCCCAGAGTAGCTACGATACAAGTTCTACTACTTTCTTCTTTTGCTATTGCTTGTACTATATTGAAAACATGTATCGGTGTTCTCGTTGATATAGGCCAACAACTCGTCTCTTGCTTTTACCTTCTCCCAAACCAATCTTTCCTGGACACGTTCACTCACATTCGTTCCATATAAAGAAAAATGTTTTCTATATATATCGTTTTTATATATATAAATAATCTCAATGTATATCTGCACACTTTTCTAGTAATCGGATTTAACGCTTGTCTCTTTTCTTTTCAAAAACTATTCGACGATCGGAAAATAGAAAATCTAGATGAAATAAAGCCAATCGGATTTATTCTACATATCCAGTGATTTTCAATCGACAAAAACAACCAATCAATCGATCCCACGCATGCACGTGATAGAATGTCGGTGATTAGAATTAAATTTTGATAATATTGGAAAAATGAAAAATTTATTTTATTTCCTTTCAGTTCCTCTCGTTCGATCGATCTTTTTTTTTGTCATGTACGTTGAAGGTAAAACAAATTTAACTTAAAGAACGATCAAATAACAAATTCTATAAATTAAACAAATGATCCAAACTTTTGTTCGCGATTCACGTTTCATACGGTTTATATCAACGGGTAATTGATTTTCTTTTACTTGGAATAATTTCAATTGAAAAATAATTGTCGTACAGATGCACACAATATAAAAAATAATAATATAAATAACATAAATAACATAAATTAACTCCTGTTTTTTTTTTAAAGGGTATAATTTATATTTTTCATGGATCACTACAAAAGTGTGCAAAAGTTTGAAAAAAAAAAAAAAAAATCAGAGGATGCACATAATTGTGTCGTGCTTTTGTGTCAGAGATAGGAAATATTTGATAAAGTTTGTGAAGCATTTTTCAGAATTTTTCGTTATAAACCTGTTCGATCGTTCTCCGAGAGAGAGTGGTAGGAAATTGGTGACACTATGGTAGTCGTTATTAGTATTCGATATTCCGAGGTCATAAACGTGCAGACAGAGAGTTCTCCAAGTTTCTCTCACGCTTTATCATCATCTCCTTCTCTCCTTTCTCACACCTTCATATCTCCTATTTATTATCTTACTCTCTAACTATCTTTCTCTCTTTCTCCCTAAATATATATATATATATTTATATATATATATATTCCTCGTGCACTTGGATGCAACATAGAAACGTAACTGCTCTTAACCGCGTTTCCTCGTTTCTATCTATACGATCTATGCTGCACGCATGCATTAGTGTGAGCACGGCTGCTTGCTATTTCGCATTAATGCGGTTTGACGTTAATTCGAGCGGGTTTAGGAAGTTGCTCCGTAAATTTCAGGATGTCCCTACCGGATGCGACGTATTCTACGACTACGTCTATCTCCATGCTAAATGGAGCCATGCAAAAGCTTTTATCAAAACTTACCACCCAGCCCCCTTATACATGTTGGATTTGCGAACGAATTTTCTAAATCTCTAACTTGAATTATTGTTATCTATTATCGTTATTATAATTTCAATTTTACCTTCATTATTATTATTATTATTATTATTATTATTATTATTATTATTATTATTATTATTATTATTGTCATTTATTAATAATTCGTAAATTTTTTTTTTTTCTAGATAAAATTCAATACAATTCAATTACGATATTTTCAATAAATCAATTTGAACAAAAAGAAATGACGGAGAAAATAAGAATTTAAAGAGAAATCTGTTACTAACGCGAGCGTGATCGATAAGATAAATCTTGTAAATGTATCGTAGTAGACACATTTTTCTTAAGGATAATAGAAAATAGAAGGAATATATCATTCCTGATATATTTTCAAGTATATCCTGGTACTACGAGGACACGCAGTGTCGAATTTCAAGAAGAATTTCCGATCTTTTCGATGGATAGCCTCTATAACATGACGTAAGTATGCACTTTCGATGTAGGAACTGAGAAAAGAAAAAAAGATAGAGAGAGAGAAAAGTTGTAGTATTCGAGATTTTCGTTAGTCGGTCATGTTTCGAAAAAGAAAGGAAGGAAGTAAGTGAGAAAGGAAAAGGGGAAATTGGAAAAGAAGAAGAATAGATGAAAAACACACACATATATATATATNATATATATATATATATATATATATATATATATATATATATATACTAGGTGTTTCATTTTTATTCTGTCAAATTGTGTTATAATATGTAAATGTATAGAAAATATTTGATAAAGATAGAATTGTAGATATTTGATTGCTAAGTTATAATAATATAAGTTATATGCATAGATATTTTAAATTATAAATTACTGAATGGTACACACAAATATGAGTATATACATTTAAAGTGTGTCAGCATGTTCTACGGTTATTAATAAAAAAAAAGAGGAAATAAAAATATTTTATAAAAATAAGATTGTAAATATTTTATCGCAAAATTATAACAGGAATATTTAAATTATGAAGAACTGGAAGGCACGCGCATAAATATGCATATACTATACATATAAAGGATGTCAGCACATATTCTATGAATTTAAATAAAAAAAAAAAGACAAGCCAAAAAATATAAATAAATTAGAAATTTATGAAATATACAAATAACTCGTGTTTTGTTTAACTTTGTTATCACTGCTGCAACACTAAACAACATTTATTTCGCATAGTTAAATCTTATCAAAATCTTTATACAATACTTCAATCAATAAAAAAATAAGATTCACACATTTATAATTTCATTAATTTCCTTATAATTTTACATTTTTTATTGGTGTTGTTGTAAACGCGTTTGACGAGAATAAAAAATGAAAGACCCTGTATATAAACACGTTGATATATATAGCATCTAACATCTCGTACAATCTTCGAGATTCTTTATCTTTTTCTTTGGAAGCTAAGAGAAGGTTTCGCAGGCTGTTTCGAAAGAAATCGTGGCAAGTTGACTGAAACAACAATGGTATCGGAGGCAAAGTATTACCAACCGATTCCATCACGAAGTCTTATTCTCTCCTTCTTACACCCACTTCTTCGATGGCCCTTTCGATCTCTTTCTTACGACCGTTTTGAGATCACCTTAGAATCTTTCTCTTTCCATCACTTTTTTTTCTTTCCTTCCTTCTTTCTCTTTTTCTCCTTTTTTTCCTTTTTTTTTTCTTTTTTTTTTTTCATCCATGCATAGATCCCTCGCCTAAGAATAACATTCCTTTTCGAGAGTTGGTAAAGAAAAGTCTCGAGGTACGAAGTAAAAGCTCTTCTTAAGTATACTACACACAGAAAGCTCTATGTCCCTTTCCTTTATCTCCCTTTCCCCTGTCCTCCCAACCCTTAACCCCACTCTTTCCTTTTTCGCGTGCGAATTTTTACTTTGTCAATTGGTTTTTTTTTCTTCTTTCTCTCCCCCTCCTTTTCTTTTTATTTTTTCGAGGGGTGCGCGTGTTTTTCTTCCCTTATTTTCTTCTTTTCTTTTTTTTTTTTTTTATTATTTCCTTCGAGTTAGATTGGCTCTATTTTAATTTTTTGTTTTATTTATTTATTCAATTTTATTATTTGTTGTATTTGGGTCAGACTTTTTGTTATCGTTGAACTTTTTTCTCGTTTTGTTATTGCGATAGAAAATTATTAACGAAAATATCAAACGTATCATTGGTTATAACAATTTTTTTGATGGAAATTAAAATGTTGATAATATTTAATATAAATAATTATTTATAAGAGATCGTTATCGTTTGTACGAATCTGTGCAAGAACAAATTTCGATAAGTTGAAATAAAAACAATGTCTTTCAATTTTTATTATATTAAAAATCTTAATTATATGTATACCAATTTTTCATGTATCATCAATCAAATTTAATTTTTTTTTTTTTTTTTTTTAGAAATCTTTAAGTTTTTGCTGTAAACACACGTAGCAACTGAATACGACAAAGTTCGATTGTTTTATCCTCATACATTTGCTTCCTTTTTCTTGTCCTTATTTCAAGTACTTTGTCAGTTTAAAAGAGGTACTACTATCTTCTTACCTTTCCTTCTACTTCTTCTTCTTCTTCTTCTTTTTTTTGTCGTCTTTACTTTTTTTTTTCTTTACCTTTTCTAAGGTACAACGAACAAAGTTCAGGGATTAAACTGAACCGTCGTCCTTCGACGTAACACTCGTTCACTTCCTCCATCTACCTTCCCTCCTCCTCCCCATCTATATATACATCAACCTCGTTTATCCTTAATAGGCCATATTATCTCTTGGTCTGGAAGCACGGGTAATTTTAAAAGATCCCTCGTATCGGGCCCAGGTTGACGCCGCTGGCGTTCTTCTATCACCATCACTAAAGAACTAAAAGATAAAATTCACGTATACGAGAAAAACATAGAGAGAGAAAGAGAGACAGAGAGTGGGTAGTAAAGATGAAAAAGAAAATTTTGTTCGTGTAAAATATCTTTTTTGTTTTTGCAATCCTCCAATTTTATGAACATATTTTAGTCATGTCATTTTTTAATTTGTTTTTTATTTCTTAAAAATTAATTTCAAAAAGAATTATATCATTTATGATTTATTTTCTTTTTTTTTAAGTGATTTTTATTTCATGATATATATAATAAGTATACATTAAGTTAAAATAAATAAATAATAGGGATGATTTATAATACGTTAAAGATAGATGATAGGAACGAAGGATGAAATATGTATTTGATTTTCTATGAGATTCCATAGAAGAGCTTTAAAAGGCAAGCCGATTAAAAACATCAAAAGGAATTTGGTGACCCAGTGTGTTGAACCTTTTCCACTAACTCTTTTTTACCTTTTCATATATGTATATATGTATATATGTACATATATATCTTACTATACTACATTAAGTACTTTGTGTTATATACACAGAAACTCAGCAAGTGAAATATTTTGAATATGTCAACTTGCCGGTGAGAGTTCCATCTCGTTAAATAAACGAAGGAAGACTTGTGTTTTCGTCTTCCTATGTTTTGTTCCATAAACAAACCTTGCCACGAATGTTTTAGTACCTTTCGTATACACTGTCGGAAAAGGATACATTAGGACTTAGATACTTCTTTTTATCCTGTGGGCTAACGTTCCTTTTTTTTTTTTTTGGTAAACTCGAATCGGTCGGATTACTCTCACCGGATTTTTTCTTTTTTAGTGAATAGGCATTTGAACAAGAGTAGTTGTAGTAAATCGTTAGAAAAAATAATTGCAAATTTTTCGTGTGACGATAATTTCGAGATTTGTCGTTGTTGTAACTTTTGAAATATTATTTTGTCCAAGTTTTATGTTTGTTTTTTCTTCATCTTCTTATGATTAGTATAAAAGGGGGGTGTCAATCGTTGGGGAAAAAATTATTATAAATTTTTTCCAGAAAATAATTTAATGACTTGAATTTTTAAATGTTTATTAATTAATAATTTTTTTTCCAGCTATATTATCAAAGTTAGATTTGATATTATTTTAGGTAATTGCGAAATCGACATTAAACTCGTATTAATTAACTATTTCTTTCAGATGTCGACTGATTAATTTAATAAACAATTTCTTTCAGGAAATATATTTATCCTTATGTGATAATCACGTTTTTCAATAAGTTTACGTTTATACATTTTAACATTTAGGAATAAACAAAAATGAAATGATATAAGCAACGTTATTGACACGAAGAAAAAAATTTTACATATTACTGACCATAACATAAAAATAAAATAAAATAAAATTAAATAAAACAAATTCAATAACAAATTTTTTCTTTTTATTAGTTCGATCGAACACACAAATAAACCAGTTATAAAATTATTAAATTAACTTGAAATATTTGATTATTCGGAGGAATTGCTTACATTTTCAAGACGTGTCACGAAAACATCTTTTAATATTATTTTTTCTTCGAAATTCGTTTTCATTCGCTGTTTTTCTTTTTCTATTTTCCTTCTTGCTATCTTCCTCTCTCTCTCTCTCTCTCTCTCTCTCTCTCTCTTTTCCTCTTTTCCTTTCTCGTGAACGTTTTTGAAAGCTATGTGGCAGAAATTCGAAGCTCTGCCGGCGGTTTGTGGATCTTGGCAAGGGTAGCGACGAGCCGGAAATTCCTCGTAGATTGTACGGAGAAGTTGGACGCGTTCTCTTTCTCGAAGGCTAGCAAGAAAAGAGAAAGAGAAAAAAGAGAGTTAAAAAAAAAAAAAAAAATAAAAAAAATAAAAGATAAAGAAAAAGTTGGATGGATTCGTAGGAGGGTTAAAGCTAGCATAGAAACGGATTTTGTTGAGTACACTGTATCCCCTACATTCTCTTTTTTAAACCTTTTAATTATTTTAATTGAAACGTTTTCTTTCGCATCGTCCATGCTAGTATGATTTATTTTTTGTTCGTAATATATCCATGTGCGTATATTAAGATAATAATTATTTGATTTTTTGAAAAATTTTCATTAGTACGTTGAACTTAAAATAAATAAAAAAAAATAAAATAAAAAAAAAGAATATCAATTTTTATCTCTGTTATTAAGTTATTAAAATTCATATGTGATACTAATTAATTTTTTTCATTTTAAATGAAATTGATATTTAATATACTTGTTAATATAATTTATTAAAAACCGTAATGAGAAATAGTTTACAAATTTAAACTTTTTTTTACAAATGTCACATATAAACTTGAAGTATTTTTTAAGTAGAAGATTTTAAAGTTCACGAAACAATATTATTATAATTCATTGATTACTAAAAATTAGTGTTGTCATTTTTAAATATTTGCAAAAGATTTTTCCATGAATTTAAAATATATTTGAAAAAAAAGTGTGAAATTCGTCAAGTTTATTTCCTATACCTGTCGAATGCAAAATAACAACCAACTTAATGTATTTCTATATATTTTTATTTGTTGTTGTTATTTTTCATTTATAAATTGATCGTATGCACGCGTCAGTTCGATATTAACGAATCGATCAAAGTTTTTCTTATAATGGAAACATTCGATAAGCTCGCGTTAAACTCGAGACTTGGTAAGTTTTCGTTCTCGTTTCATCCCCACTCTAACATTCATACCTCCTTCAYCTAACCTACCCACCCACCCACCTACACATTTCCTACATAACACGTCGTCGACTTCCTCTCGAAGAAGAAAATTTAAAATTCCTCGTAATCCGTTGGGAAATTTCTTCAAATCCCACGAGTCGTGTCTCGTCCTTGTCGTCGGGTCTGACGTGTTACCGAAATAAAAGAGACAGAAGACGAAAGAACGAAAGAAAGAAAGAAAGAATGGGGAACAGGGCAAAAGGATAGGAGAGTTTGAAACATTTTAAAATACATTGGTTGTGCCACGTTCGAAAGGATAAATGTCACATTTTCCAAATTATTTTGACTTATCCAAAATGAAAATCTCTATATATGTCGAATAATTCCGATGAATTTTCGTTGCTTGTTATTTTCTCTTTCACTTCCTCTCTCTTTCTCTCTTTTTCTTTTTTTCTATTTTATCGAATTAGGTTTTATAACATCTTTTGTCTTTGTCTTTGTCTTTTTCTTTTTCTTTTTCTTCTTATAGATTCGTTGAAGTTGCCATTTCTACGCGATATTACAAATAAGAAATGTGATATCGGTAAAACTTGAAGCTTTCTGTAAAATCAAATAGCTTGAAGAAAATTGAGAATATATTGTAATATCCTGTAATAGTCTATACTACTAAAATAGAATTTCTCGAAATGAGTTAAGCTCGATAAACATTTGATATTCGATTTGTATCGTATGAAAGTTATGTGAGACGTTAGGAGAATGATGTACCTGTCTATTAATGGTCTAAGATTGGATTCATTTATTCCTCTGCGTATAATATTGGTCAACTGGTTTGAGTGAATCTCACAAGGATCGGATAGTTATAAGAAAACACATTGATGGGTTTAGGGCATCGCTTCTCAAACTACTGGTACATGTATCACTAATGGTACATTACATTATTTTTGATGGTACAATTTTGACATAAAATATTTCAATACACGTACAGAAAAATCTATTTTAATATTGTAACAAATATATATATAGAAATAATATCAATTTAAAATGTTTTATTCATCGATTATATACATTCCATTTAAGTTGGGGTACATATATTTTATTATTTTTATTTACATGGTAGAAAATTGAAAAAGTTCAAAAATTTATGCTTTAGAGAATATATAACAATACTTTAACATAAATTTTTATATTTTCTATTATTATTTTTTTTTTTAAATGAACTAAATGAGAGTATTTTTCTTCGAATTGTATTTTTATCAAAGAATCATTTTTATTTTTAATGACACAGCTTGAACATATTCTGGTCAATCCGATAAATTAGTTTTTTATTTTTTTATTTTGACAGAAATCAACAAGTGATTAGAAACTTTTGGTTTGGTAGTATTATGTTCAGGAATAAATATAGTACTATCATATTTTATATTAAGAGTAACTCGAGTTAGTTTGCTCAGTATATCCCTACCTGTGTATACTTACCAGTACATCAACACAACATAGTAATATGGTCAGAGAAAATTCAGGACTCTCTGTAGAAACACATTCCCTTCGATCTTACTTTACGAAAGGTAGTCGGCATTTGGCCGAGAGTGCTGCCGGTGCTTATTTAGTCCAGACTTAACACGGATTAATGCGTCCCTTAAGGGAGAGGTACGAGTACACGCCAGATGGAATCCCAGGTGTCCTATTAGCCGACTCACTCTCTTTCTCTTAACTTAAGGGCCAAATGCGAGTACGACGACGTTACACTTTCTAACGCTTTTATCTATCTTTACAAAATGCATTATATACTTCGATTTATCGTTCCCATATATTTTTCTTTTTCTTTTATTTTTGTATTTTTTCTATTCTCTGTCAAATTTATTCACAATCTCTGCAAAAAAAGATTTCCGTCAATTGTGTGAACGTTTAATTTCAATTCAGATTCTTTTTAATCAGAAAATAAATCCCGATTGTAGTAAGATAATTTAGGTTTTATTATAAGTCTCGAAGAGGTTGACATGTAATCGATTTTATTCTTTATATATATATAACTAGCCATTAATTTACACCAATTGATTGTTTTCATGAAATCAAAATTACGAACAAATTGATAAAGTTATATTCATTATCCAATCACCATATAAATTGGTTATCATTAAATAATAAACTAGTTAAACATCAATCAAGTACTTTGGCTAAATAAAATAATCAATAAAATATAGTAAATTACAAAATTTCGTTATTAATCGTTTTCACTTGTTAACGGTTCACATAAAATATGATTTATTAAGATGAATTAATTCAAAAGAAAATGTACGTATATACATACACACACACACACACACATACATGTGATCGAGAGATAAGATAAATAAATTTTGTTACTAAGTACAGTGTACCCTATACATACTATATAAATATTGTATGGTTTATTTTCAATACCCTATATATAACTCGTGTATAATAACTATTTTAATATAAGTATATAGAGTGCATTAGAATGTTACAATCTTAAATTCTCTTTATTAGAAATATTATTACCGTTGTACACATGCGCGACATTTGAAAAGTCATATAAACCACACTTGTCAGTCTGAAGGTAAATCTCGAAGAGGACGGTACTCCTAACATATATTCCGTGTTTTTAAACATCATTACACATTTTTTTCGATTAACTAACAATTATTTTAATATTTTAATGCACTTTACTTATATTAGAATAGTTATTATACATAAATTATATGCGAGGTGTTAAAAAAAAATTCATTCAATATTTATAATGTTACTACTAAATTTTCGATGTTTACAGAAGATCTTCCACGTATCCACCTTCCATTTCTACACACATTTGGTATCTTCTTTTCACAGAGTTATAGAGGCTTTGAAAATTCCACATTTCTTTCACTTACATTTTCATGTGTAATATCTACAATCGTCGATCCACAACTGACTGATTCTTAATGAAATCTATGAAAAAAAATTCAAAACGCAGTTTTAAAATACTAATATTAACATTACATGTGATGAAAGAAAGTCATTCATAATACTAGCTTATATCTCAAAAAACAGTTGACTTTTCGACCTGTCTTTACTAAAACATTTTTACTCATTACAGTGCATCCTATATACCATATAAATATTAAACCGTTTTTTTTATACATCCTGTATATACTGAACATAATGAGATAGAGATACATGTACGTATAGATAAATGTTTAGAAAACGTTATTCATACGACTTCATTTGCACTTAGGATCTTCTCTCGTTATCACTGAGAGAGTTCGTCGAACGTGCCTGGGAATGATACGAGTAAAGAGAAAGAGCAAAAGAGAGAAAGATAGAGGGAGGGGGTGGGGGAGGTAGGTGGAAAGGAGAGAGAGTAGGTTGAATCTTCCAACGTATACCCATAGACAATCTCATACGATATCGGTGGACCAATCTCTCGCGTTCTCTCAGCTTCTACCTTCCTGAATTACCTACGGAACACTAACGTAGTTTGTACTGAGATTAGAATCCACGTTAACGCCGGTAGGAAACTGTTTGCTAACATCTGATTGGCGGATGTCATCTCACGTTTCTATCATACTTCCTTTTTTATTTCATTCTTTCGTCTTCTTCTTATTCTTTTTTCTTTTTTTACGTTTATATATCTTTTTCTTTTTCATAAATTCGTTGTTAAAGAAAAAAATGTATATATATATGTCAAATAAAATTTAAAATGGCAAAACATCGGCTATTATTGCGATCTGTGTCAAAAATATTTTGTTCAAGTTGCATGTGTCATGGTAATAATTTGGTTTAATACATAATTAATACAATTATATATTATAAATAATATAATTAGTGTTAATTAGGATACATAGTTGTACGATTACTAACAGAGTTAAAAAAAGAAAATACATTTTGATTCGGTTATAGGTGAAATCTTTGAATAAAACGCGTAATGTATACTGTTAAGAATTTTTTTTTTTTTTGTCGATTTATAAATACAAGTCGTGCGAGTATAGAAAATTTTACTCCTCGTGGAAGAAAATAAACATCGCAAGAATTCTTTCGTTTACTCGAGTCACTCCGCAAGGTAATGGAAGCCAAACGCGTGCTCGTGAAAAAAAAATGATGGAGAGAGATAAAGATAGAGATAGAGATAGAGAGAAAGTAGACGCCATTTTTAGCGTTTTATTTGCGCGACTATTCTTCTCTACTCTTCCTCTTCTCGCTTTTTGTTTCTCTTACTTCAGCCGAAATAGTCTTCTCCCGTTCCGGAGATCTTACCACGTTCATCCCCTTTGGGGATTTTGAGATATAACTCTCTGTCTTCTCTTTTTCCCCCTCCTCACCATTCAAGTTCCTTGCTTTTTATGAGATTCGCGATCAAGCGCGAACAACTCCTTCCTCCCTCCCCCTTTTCACCCTTCTTCTTTTTTTTTTTATTATTTCTTTTCTTGCCACGCCTTAACCGATGTTATCGGTTAATATTAAAATTAACGAGACGTTTGAATCTTATAAAAAAAAAAAAAAAAATTAAAAGAATATATAAAAGAAAGAGAGAGAGAGAAAATTATGGTCACTTATACTAGAAATAAATTTATAAAAAAGAAATTCACAAAAAAAAACTGATATAATATACAAATAACGTTAAATAATTTTATTCTTACAAGAATAAAATTTGTATAAAAAATATATATTTTATAAAATTCTTAAATTCTTTAGCAACCAACTAAATATGTAATTTGTTTTATTTTTTTTTTTTGGAAACGATGAATCACATCCGTTTAACTGTAGTACCATTTCTCCATTTCTTTTCAAGATACTTTTTCTCTCGTTTTCGTGGTAACGCAGGAAATGTTTTTTTTTCCTCCCACTGTGTTCGTTCTATCTCTTTCTATGTTTTTTTTTTCTTTTTCTTTTTCGTCTTACGTTAACTACAACGGACTAGTAAAAGAAATAGAACGAAGAGTTTAGGATTGGGGGTGGCGTAGGTTTATCTCTGATGAATTTATGCCCACTTTTTGCAAGAACGCAACAATTCGTCCAGTTCGTGGCATTCATGTTTTTGTCCATTTCTTTCGTTGGCTTTTAGCCGTTTATTGGACGCCGCGTTACGTCCGATCGTCTTCCTGTAAATCCTTCTCTGCTATTATCTTTATTCCCTTTTCTTTATCCTGTTTTTCTTGTTTTTTTTTTTTTTTTATATACACATATACACTTATCTGCCACGTTTCGTTCCTGATTATTCGCGTTTCGTGAGGCGGATTTAGATTTCGAGATAAAAGCGTCCCCAAAGATACTGGATGAAGAATAAGAAGCCGCACCCTTTCTCTCCTGTCACACCCCTCTTCTCACCCCTCCTTCCATCCCTTATTCCCAACCAACCCCCCTGGTTTTCCTTATTTTCCTTACGGAAGGATACTTAACGACCTGCATTTATTATTGACAATAGATACGACGTCGGATTACTGTCACTCCTTACAAAATACTACTACAAATACGTAGAAAATCCTCTCGTAGAAAATATTTCTTAAATATGCATCTATCTTTTCCTATACAAAATGAGACACATTTTCATTTACGATGATTTTCATTGAAATATTAAAATGGATTGTAAAACAATGAATCGATTTAAATTCAAAATCAAACGATAAATTCAACTTGTTCTAATTTCTTTTGATGTGTGTGTCCACCCCTTCCCTTACTTGTCTATTTCCACTCTGTTTATCCGACATAAGAGGGATAGAGATAGAAATAGAAATGGACAGATAGATGAATAGATAGAGACGGAAACATAGGACAGAGATAGAAAGTGACAGTGATTTAGAGTCAGGTCCAGTATCGTTCGACGACGAACTAAGTGCTTCTCTTTATCTTAATACGGTGCAGAACCGGTGATTCGGATGTAGAAATCGGTATCGTCCATCGTTGCGATCGAACAAATAGCCTCTTGATGTGGATGCATCGATATCTGTTCGGCTTAGCCCACTTCGATCGAATAGATCCCGAATGGATCCCGAATGGACCTCCAAAGGGTATACTGCCATCTTTCTCACACCCACCTATCCACCCATCAACACCTACATACACACCTACCAACACCATACACTACTCTATACAACTACGCACATTATTTCTTCATTGTATACTCTGTAATACCGTCACGCATTCACTTATACACGTGTATTATATAGGACACATTCATACACATACACTATCATTAGATATATACGTGTTTAAGTATATCAAACAGATCTATCCTATGTATGCCATTACATCAATATATAGTATAACCATACACATATATAAATATACTTACATCTATATATAAACTAGATGTTTAACTAAACACACACATACGTTATCATTACGTATACATATGTGTTCCTATGCACACCATGAGTGGTCTGTATCATCCTATATTGAAGCAAATGTATATTGTTATTTGGAAACATGGAATATAAGTTCCATTATGTAGTCCTCTTCGAAATGCAACGTTAGACTGGCTCATTGTCATCTATGAAAGTCTATTAAAATTCTTTTATTTATTTTTTTTACGTATGAATTTCAAGAAGATATATATATGTATATATGCAAATGAATCACTGTCACGCTCTACTATACTCTGTTCTAAATTACAATATACATTTCTCGATTAATTAATAATTATTTAAAGTGTACTGGACACTTTAATATATTCACTAAAATTTTCGATTGTTTAAACTAAAATACATTTGTTTTAACGTCCAGCTAAATTTTCATCTAATTAAATATCAGATCAATAATGTTTAATATTCGAAGAATATTTATACATACGTAATGATTAAACAAATGTAAATAAATGATGATTGATTGTTAAACATGTAAAAAAAGTATAATCAGGTATTCCTCTTGTTTTTACAATTACACCAATACGTACGATTTTTAGTAACGGTCGTTTTTCGTAGATTATTTCCGTATATGCTTAATTCATTTATTATAAATAATACTTTCATGATTAAACTCATTAAATATAATTATAATAATGTATTTATTTTAAAATTGTCTTCAATACTATAAAATACACATTATACCAATAATATTCAAGTAAAAATCTAATAAATCGTAACCGTGTACGATTTTAAGTGACGCTCACTGTATATATATATATATATGTATGGTGCATACATTTCTGCAACGATACGAATGGGAATTGCTTACACGCTTTTGGGAGGATTTGCGAGCCGTGAGTACGAGTGCGTTAAAATTGGAACGGCAATTGCCTCTAAATCGGCCTCGTACAACATCATTCCCGGGACACCGTTCTGCGTTTGACTCTTTGTCGTTCTGCTCTAAATTTTCCCTCCGAAATTCGACCCTTCTCTATCTATTCCCTTTCCCCTTCGGCCCTTCCCCCTTGCCCCCTTTCGTTCACATTCAATTTTCTTTCTCTCTCTTTCTCTGGTATCCTTTGTCATCGGCTCGACCTTTGACATCCAGTAGTATTTCGTTCCACATCTCCCACCAACACACACACACCCATATACATACGTGTATTTCGATTCAAATACTATGAACGATATGATGCTGTTCTACTACACATCCACACGAACGAATTACAAATGAATTTCTTCTTCCATTGTTAACTGATTTTCTAATGGGATTTGTACTTTTCAATGGGTCATATGTTAGAACGTTTCTAGGTTGTGTGTTAACGTGTGTGCGTGTAAAATGATTTGAGAAAATAGTTGATTTATCTCGTGGAATTTTAGTTTAAGGATATGGGAGAAGGGGGCTAGTGGTGATGTTGGACTGGGGGGGTTGTAATAGTAATCTTCTATCTAAGGGGTAGATAGAAGAAGAAAGATTTAAGAAACGCGTGTTATAGAACGAAGAGAGAATTTCTTCGAGAATTTCCTTTATAAGCGAAGACTAGAAATTCCAGAAGTAGATGGACCGTTGTCTGAGCACGTTGTCCAGTCACGCAGGGGTTTGATCTTGTGCAATAAACCAACCTGCTGATGTCTTACGATTCTCTATTTCTATTTCTCTTTCTCTCTCTTTCGCATTTTTCGTCACTCTATTCGTTACGTTGTTTCTTCAATCAAATGGTGTACTACTTTTATCTTCTTTCATTTCGATGTAATCTTGAGTAAATTAAATGGTACTTTAATTTATCAAAGTAAGTACACGAGTATTGATTTTATTTTGATTTAAACGCGTTCGAATATTTTTCTTTCACTTTTATTAATTTTTTTTTTCAATGCTATAATTTATTATAATTTATCGTATTATTAATGACCTGCTTTTTAGGTCTTATTTGTTTTTTAATATTTTATCATGAACGTTAATAAATTATCGTCGTCTCTCTTTTATTTTCCAAACTTTATTTGATTTAATTTAATCATGCGTTTTTTTTTTATTACTCACATGCATATTTGTTTGATTTTGATCACAAGAATTTTCCAACAAATTTTATTTAATTTTATATTACAATTTAACACGTTACTAATGATATTATTAATATTTGTCGGGAAATATTTTTCATCTTCAACGTTAATAAACTATCGTTGTTTCTCTCTATCTCTCTTTTAGAAACCTATTTAATTTTATTTCTTTTTTTTTTTTTCATGTCTCTCTTTCTCAAAGATATGAACAAACACTTCTACCTACTATGAAGGAAAAGAACAAAGTTAGAAAGTAGCAAAGAGTGGAAAGGTTGAGAGTCCGACGTATTTAATTCTCTAGGAATGCCAGTGTCGTTTGTCACGTCAGCGGACGTTTCATAAGTCGCTGGAAATATATCCTGTGAAAATAATGAAAGCTTTATTTCATCTCTTTCTCTCTCTCTCACACACACACACACACCCACATTCACTCATTCAGTCACTCATTCTTTTTCACTCACTCATTCTTTTTCACTCACTCTAACAATCTCATAAGCAAGAATTTTTTCTGTTTTTTCTTTTTTCTTTTTTTTTCGTCGTAAGGCTCTCCTCTTTCTAGTAGATATCGTTTGTACCCAAGAAAGGATCACGTTATAAACCTAACGTTCGAAGGCAACATAGTCTGATTTTTTACATTTTTTTTCCCCTTTATTTTAAGAAGAAAAAACTCAAAGCTCTTCAACTTCGCGCGCCGAAATTCCAAGTTTACGTCTGTAACAGATGACGCAGCGGCTTGTTCGGCTAGAAACGCTCGTTTTCGACATGTTCGACCTTCCCTTATGATGTTATTGCCTACTGTTACTGGCAAACCTTCGATCGGGTCAACACAATTCGTCCATCGTTCTTCAAATCAGAAAGCTTGTTTTTACTCATTCCCGTTTGTGTGTAATCTGCAATTTTTACTTTCATTCACATATTTTATTAATTTTAATATTTTATTAATGTAGTTTAATTTGAAATTCAACATACGTTTAATTTGAAATTCCTTATTTATTTCGTAAAAACAAAAAGACAAGATTTATCATTTAATTTTCAATATTGTTGCATAATTTAAATAAGATAGATATTTAATTTTAATTTGCAAATTATGAATTGAAATTCGAGAAATTGAAATACAAAACCAGACCTATTTTATGGTTTGATTATATTATTTTTCCTATATCAAAAATTTTATTCGCGGCAGATGCTTTTACCGACAACACTTTATCGTCATTCCTAGTTTAATCAAAAACGGTAGAGTACTTGTTTGTTCTTCGCCTTCGAGCATATTTTTTTGTTCATTTCATAGTTTCATCCGTTCATTTGTTCGAGTTCGTAACATCGGGGTAACGACTACGTTGATCTTAACTGGAAAATATATTTTTCTATCATATACAGCACATCTACTCTTTTCCCAAACCATATTCAACTCCCTCCATTTCTGTATTATAGTATTTATATTAACTTTATTCTGGAGTTTATGTTCGCGGTGCAATGAGCAACGTGCACTCTCCGAAATTGGTTATACGAAGTACGCGTTGTGCAATATTTCTTGCGTTTTCGTCTTTATATTATGTTTTTCCTTTTTATCTTTCTCTCTCTTTCTCTCTCTCTCTTTCTCTCTCTCTCTCTCTCTCTTTATTTACCGTTGTTATCTTCCATAGATATTTCTCTTCTTCTTTCCTTATTATTTTCTTCTAGAAAGATTTACTTCGAGCATATCGTCGTTCTTGACTTCATTTTATTACTACGATGTCACTTTAACGTGTTTATACATAGAACAATATGTTTTTGATTCTCTTTTTAATAATAATAATAATAATAATAATAATAATAATAATAATAATAATCTGTATAGATATTTTGTCTTTAAATATTGCAAGTATTTTGTAGTAAATAGAATATAGTTCTTAGATTGTGATGTAAAAATTATTATGCTTTTTTTCTTAAGCATCGAATTTCAAACATTTGTATCGTTTAATTATTCAACGATTTTTATTGAATTTTTTTTTTATAAAGTTAATAATTAGAAATAAGGTATAGTAATGTAAAAATTAAAAATAATAATACAAAATGTTTTTTTTACGTCAATTATAAATTAGAGTACAATTAAATAGAAATTAATTTAAAAATAGAATTGCTTTACAATTAGTAAATAATAAAAAACACACAAATGATTTTTCCATCGATCTAATAATCTAGGGATACATTAAAATTACACGTAATTTCATTTTTTGGTTATAATGCTTACTATAAATTATTATTATCGTATAATAAAATGTACAAATTATTATTTTTTTTATTGATCTAATAGTACAGACAGAAAATTAGTTGTCATTATTTGGTTGGCTTTAATTCGACGATTCGTTTTTTTTCGAATAAATCAATTTGCTAAGCGTGTTCGGATTAGTTTACCATGCATTGTGCGTGCATTCCATTAGGTATTCTTTTAACTCTTTCATTCTTTCGTCCTTTAACCTTGCTCGGCAAAGCCATCGTTTGTTAGGTTGATCAGATTCGTTAAGTTTCATTGGTTTTTTAATGTTGGTGGATCTCGTTTAATTAAAATTTGATCAAATCTATTGGATCACTCACTTCTTTTACAAATGTTCTAATCATTTGTTGATTATGTTCTTCTTTAATTATCTTATATTTGCTTTTTTATCTCTAATTTTTCTTTCCTTTTTATTTTATTTTTACACAATTTTGTTTGTTCTTCTAATTCGTTTATTTTCTTCAAGATTTATGACTTTTAAAATTAACGATCAGTTTTTCTTTCGGGAGTATTAAAAAAAAGATCTCATAAAAAATATTAGGGTGAATTTCTGTACTATTCTCCCTCTCACTCTTTCCTCTTCTCTTTTTTCTATTTTGTTTTCTTCTTCTTCTTCTTCTTCTTCTTCTAAAATCGTTGGCAGTTTTCTTACCACGTCCGAACAACTTCTACAACCCTCCTCATTTCTTCCTCTTGGCACTTCCTCGAGGACGCTATTAAAATTAATGACACACACGTTTATCACTTTGACGTCGGTGAATTAACGTCCCCTCGGCAACCTGTTAACATTATTTTCTTTATAACATATTAGTAACACGTGTCTTAATAGTAATTTCTATTAGAGAAAAAGAAAATAACATAAAAAAAAATATCATTATTTCTTTATGAAAAAATGTTTAGCCTTGTATGATTTAATTTATTATATTTATAATTTAATATTTTTTAATATGCATGTATATATATATATATATATATATA